>JAMBUN010000211.1:0-234876 GCA_030271035.1 Microascus cirrosus
AGCGATCGGCGAAGTCCTTTGGGATGATACCGGGATCAGCGATAGCTGAAAAAAAAAAAAAAAAAAAAAAAAAGCCGGGGGGGGGGGGGGGAAGGCGCGGCGGGGGGTTATCAAGAGTGGTTCTACCGAGTGAACATCGGCCCAAACCCTCGCAAAATATGACATTATCATCCATCAGTTTTCTTTGTCAGAAAAAAAAAAACAAATTATCGGGGTATCGGCCGGAGATCGGCCGGGACTGAAGTGCCAATTACGATCATCACGCCGTTTGTATGGGGGCCGATCGGATCTGCGGCGGGACTAATCCCATTGTTCGCGAAGGCATCCATCAACGATCTCGCTCTTCGAAGAATCTATTGATGGGAACTCGCGAAGGATGTCAGGAGATTTGGTCAGCCGGAATCTCCAACACCGCTGTGGGCCTGAAAACCACAACATGAGGGCAGCTGCCACTCGATGTTTTTGAGCCCTGCCATAATAGTACGTGGACTCAGATTTTCACCGAGCTCCCAAGATCTGTCTCTAGTCCTCGAACACATCAGTAATATCAGCTTGCCTTTAAGCCACCTGGTGGGCCCTGCTTCTCCCCGCCCCCTGTAGTTCGCATTGGGCGAAACAGAGAACCCTTCAAACCAACCCCAGGCGTGACCTGAGCTGTCCCGCGGCGAAACCCCCAAGTCGTATTCAAACGGAGAATATCTACCGTTTGCTGTTCTCTGTGTCCAGACGCAATACGGTCCTTCTTTTTTTGGGCAGCAGGGAAGAGAGCAACCCCGGCTCGCAATAATGACCAGATCTGGTCTCCTCACGCTGTAGGGGCATGGACCCTCCTCGAACCCCCCTACCTGTTCCCTCTGGGACAAAGCGCGCCACACCGTTCCAGGTTACTTAGAGCTCGGCAAAGCTTGCCAAAAATCCTTCGGGATGTCGCAAAGCAAATACTGCTGGTCTCCGGCAGTGGATTACCTCGAACGGAAATCGTTCCCCCACCCCCATCTTCCGTCGTCTCCACCGCCGTCGGTCACGCCCGCTCTTGTCGACGCCAAATAAACTCCCGGTTTAGCCGTGTGCCTGTCGTCTATGGACAGGTATGATGCAGCTCATGCCGACCACTTCGGAATGAATGAACACTGAATAGTGAGCCATGGCCGCCGTGTTGGTGCCCTAGAGAAATATCGTGTCACACAAGTAGGCGAGACGCTTTGCAGGGGTGTCGCACGGGTTCTCTGGGATCTCAACACACACGCTCTAGCACCGGGTACAAGAATCAGACCCAGCACCCCGTGCACCGCTGTCGTATTTCCTTGTCGCTAGTCCCGGTACCATGGCTCCGTGGCTCTTCCACAAGGATCACACTAACTGGTTGCAGCCAGATATTCGCACGTCTGTCAGAAGTGACACTCCACGTTTATGCAGAAGAACGCACCGAGGACTTGTCCCACCGTCCCCTCCACGAAGGAAGACTCGCCCAAAGCATGGATGTAACATATCGCAGGGGTTGTGGACAGAAACAGGAAGAAACCCCAAGTGGGAAGGACGAACTCGGCGACAATGCGAAAGAAATATGAGTAATGATAGAATTTCGTTAACCAATAAATGAACGTTGCTTCGAAGATCTCACTCCAGCCCCATCTTTTTCTGCGCACCAATATTGCCGTTGAGAACCGAATTCGGGGCTCGGTATCATTCTTCCGGGACGTGCAACGGCATGGTGAAGGGTGCATGCAGCAGCAGGTTGCCGTATTGAGGTATTGTGGATGAGAGCAACCCCCTAACGCCCGGTTCTGACCTTCCACACCCCGGGGCCCACCTAGGTGATGGTCCCCGCCAGTCATTCATTCCGTCTGGTGCGCGTACAAAGCACAAGTACGGTCACTATCCTTCCTTGTACTTGGGAGACATGCCCCCGCAACCCTGAGCGCCATCGCCTTGTTGTGCGGGGCGGGACGGATAACATCCCCAGGAAAAAAAAGGGTGGCCTCTTGACTTGCCTCCCGTCTGCGTCTCGTACGAATCCGGCTCTCGGGAGGACTTAGGGATTCGACCCGTCGCAGCCGCTTTGCCCAAATCGGCCGTAGTGCAACCCCGATCAGGCTGTGGGGCAGATATTGTTGTCGAGATTGTGAAAGATCCCCTGCTCTTGGATTTGTGGGTCTAGAAGAGGCATAGTCCCGAGCGTGAGGGTGGGGGGAACAAGATTGACCGGCTGCGAGTGAAGCCACAGCTGCTACGTCAGACTCGACGGCACAGGACCCGGACACGCGAGAGAACTTGGCCAAAAACCAGAGCGTCCACTCTGCGCCTGAGAGGAGGAACCCATCCAAACCACCCCTCTAGCTGGTTAAGACCTAACAAGAGAAGCCATACTGAAAGCTTTCTCCAAGAAAATGCCGTAATCTTCACACCCACTTCCCCGGCGCGTGGCGGGAGGGTTCTCATCCATATAAAGTATCGCCAATGGGACAGTTGCAGAACTTTGTGAAACACGGGTGATAATTTAGTGCGAGTAGAATCCCCGTAATATGACGGTGTCGACTAGCTCCGTGTGATAGTGAAGCTGCCTCGGCTTACTCGAGAAATAAAATTAAAAATTAAAGAATAAAGAAAGCCTTCCGCCGCGGTTGGATCCATTGGTCGCAACAATTCGAGGTGGTCGTGTTTTGCTCTACGCACTCAGCAATATAGCACACCTCCCTGATCGGCCATCCACTGAGGAATTTTCGGAGCAAAGTTCCAGGTTAGTTCAGGGCGCAAACCTGAGTCGCAATCGTCCTCTCATGTTACCGCACCCCGTCCAAGGAGTACTGTACGTGGTACAGGGCATTCTCGTGCATTCGAATACCGTGACGTCCCCGGCGCCCCCTCTAGTGTACTTAGTATGGGCTAGCCATGGACCCGCTCGCCTGATAAGTGGAATACCGTGATCAGTCGATGGATCTTCGCGTTGGAAAAGTATCGGGACCTCGGAACCCAGCCGGAGACCTAGAAACTAATATCCGACACCGCGTCGATGGCAACGCAGAGTACTCCGCACCCCGGCCCCCGCACAGGACTCTCTACGGGGTGCAACGTGAGATTAGTCGGAAGTGTGGGGATGTCCACCCGTACATGGGTTGTGCAATATCGGGCGGGTGGGTTGCACCCATGGTTCTGGACGCGGCATGGACCCGTGTTGATAACCCTCCTGCTGGGAATTCGTACACCCAAGTGGGGACCCCGGAGCAATTTATTTGCAGAGTAGTGTCTTTTGACTGGTACTCGGCACTATGCTCCTTCGGATCCGGCCGCAATTGGGCCTTTCGCCGACGACCGGTTTTCGAATGAGGCCCAAGCTACTCCGGCACGGACGGTAATAAACTCTTGCAAGACAAAGATCAGATGCGTGGAGGATCTGGATGTCTGACATAACCGGACACGTCGTTGCTGGCTTCTGTCAATTCCTTCCCATTCTGCCGAACTTCCTCTGTACTTAGCAGCTGTATTATACGAAGTCGGCCTTGAGAAAGCAATGCTGTAGTCGGTCGATACTCAGATTGGAATGGCATTCGATGATGCGTCACGGCCAACGAGAAGGTCCTCTTCGGTTGCCAATAATATTTCTTCATAAAAGGAAATTTCAAGCACCCGTTCAATCCCCGCGCCTTTGCTGAAAAGGGTAGATCTTAATCGCCATCGCACCTGACCCCAGGATTAGACGGCACCTTCCCAGAAGATATGCATAGCCTCCTTCCCAGTATTAGGGAGACTTCCCCTCTCATGTATTAGCAAGAGTGTTTTCCGCCACTAGAAAGGATCCCCTAGGGTCCGTTTCCACCACCTATCATTGCCGCGCGGATCTTGGTCTCGGAGAAAGGCAGCAAATCCCAGGCCTGCTTCACGGTATATTGACGGAGCGTCTCCAGTCCTCAGAATGCACCAATCGGCGACATCAACCCTTTTCTATGCCAAGATGCTAGGGAGATCACCAAAGAAACTATTTCTCTCTTTCGTTGGCCGGTCTTCGAGGTACCTCGTACAGACCCTCCAGTCATTGTCCACCCCGGGTGTGGGCCGTCTCCCGATCTCCGATCTTCCCGGCACCTCGTTGAGAGCGGCAGTGGTCGGGTCTCGGGTGCCTGCCTGTCAGGCTTCGAGGAGCTCTTGGCAATAGTATCCGAGACGCGACATTCCAGATCCGCTGCGAACTCTGGGGGTTGGAAGGCGGGTGACTCGAGCTGGACCGCATCATCCCGGATTGAACGTCACGACACGAGATCGGGTCGTCCGAGGCTGGCCATGGAGGCCAACCGTCCCATCGATGATGATGATGATGCAACACCGCTCATTGAGGCAAGCCAGCCCCGAAGCACAAGGTTGACGGGACGCTCCAGCCCTAGTGCCGATCCTCATCTTGTTTCCCACAGACAACCGAAATAACGTGGCATGTGGAGCGATCTCCCTCAGCCACCACTGGGCGTCGGGCGCGCTGGAAGCCATCCACCTCGCCGTCAGACGCAATTTCGCCCACTCCGAGGCTACGATGCCGTCAGGCATGTTGTGGCTGGCAATCTGCACGGCTAAGCGATTACCGCATTTCCTCCCTTACAGGTCCATCACCGGCCCCCGGCCTTCTTTTCGTTGACAGAGGCCAACACATAAACTGATCTTCCAATCTCAGAAGGGTGGCTGATAGCCCCAAATTCGTTGAAGAGAGAGGATCGCGCCAAATGCGACGTGCCGTAACGGCGCATTCACTCCGGCGTTAGCCGTGGTGGTGCGACGGATGCTTCCATGACATCAAATTCCGGCCTGTTGAAAGGAGACACCTCGAACCAGGGTACAACGCGAGGCCCACAAAAGCGGAACCAAATTTTGTGGCTTGTCTTTCGGTACGTTCCGTTGTTTGCTCTTCTCATGACGATCGCCATAGAACTTGCGGTTCCCGATTCTTTGGCTTTTTCTTTTTCTGCTTTAGAACCTCCGAGGGCACGCGATTTGGTGCTAGTGGCTTCTAGCTTGACACCATGTTCCAGAAGAAATTAAGACAAGATCGATCCACCGACGTGCTGAGAACTGGAGAAATCTCTTTGTCACAACCTTGCAGTCTCGGGACAGGGATCCGGTTCCTGGCCTCCTCCGCCCCACATACACACACACATATACGTATTCATATGTCATCCCGGGTGTGTGTTACCATAGCTGGCTCCACCAAGGGTCTGTGTTTCTCGGCTCCGCAACCCGCTCCGTTTGGCATTACAATGCAGCGGCGGGCGGATGTGGTTTCCACTGAAAGGAGCCTGGGCCGCATGTCTCCCACTTTCCATTTCATTTCACTCCAGGGGTCTCGATTCGGTGGTCATAACGAAACACTGATCACTCTCCCTACCTGGCGCACAGATGATGCCTGTGCGTTTCGCGACGGCTGATCACCTCCGCTCTGCTCTCCAGAGTGCGACGGCTTATTCTGCCTTTGTGACAGATTTTATGGATTGACGACGTCTGCCCTTGAGTGTTGGCGGACTTCAATGCCCTCGTGGGATTGGGTGGCCTCAGGGACATGATCCATCAACATACCGAGTACACAATAGGAAATACGCGCAACCTCCCTGGGTCCGTCGAGAAACCCACTATCGCTAGTGAGGTATAAATGGTTCCAACCGATAGATACACCCCGATTTCATTTAGTTCAAGCCAGGGCTTGTTATTCATAACTCATTGAGCGGTCAGATGCTTGTTACTCCTGACGTTTGGCAGCAAAGTTGGCGCTGCATCTGCGCTACGGCTCCTAGGACGCGAGCGAGTCCAAGGAGAGTCACCAACATTACCAGCAGTCGGCCGTTTCTATATCAGGGGGATGCACGCGGGAGGATATATCGCGCTGCCTATGTCCCAAATGCTGGCTCTAGCGTGTAGAGCCCCACCAGCTTGCATCATCCATCCCAACTCTGTGTTGAGTATTCCTTGCCATCTTCGGCGCCTGCAAGCTGATTATACGTAAGCTGCGGATGGAAATCCTGCAGACTATTGAAAGCAAAGCTCCTATCAGTACAGATGTGATATTGCGTAAATGGCGGCCGTCATGGCCAGGGTCGCCAACTCAGCATGCCCTGTCCACACAACCAAGTATTTCGGCGTGATACTGGTACAAAGCATTCAGTTTGTCAAGCTCCTTCTTGAAAGCCCAAGGGGGGTGGGCAGCTCCTCCAAGCGGAGATCATATCAAATAGCTTTTGTCTGTGGGGAACAGGCACAGAGAGGCTGTGCGATGTGGGTACAACGTGCTTAGAACAAGTTCAAGAACGCAACACCACCACAAGGTGGGCCCAGAGGACATGGTCCACGAGCGAGACGTCGCCTTGGTCAGACAGCGGGTACTGAGTTCCACCTGACTCGAAACGTGTTAAAGAGACCGGGACCGGGGCCCTCGTAGCCCTGTAATCCCTCAACTCGAGATTATGTCACTTGCACCGCATCCACGCGAGTGGCAGATCTCTGTTCCCTGCCCAAGGAGCTATATGAATACAGAGTGCGACAAACATGCGTGCCAGCATGCCTGGTGCCCGTGGTACATAATATTCCCGAGCACGGCGCCATGACACATTGCCTGGGGATCTTCGCTTCTGGGGCGGGCAAGGCCTGGCGGATCCCCATGTCTTCCTTGGTGGTGGGGGTGATAATACCGCCCCTCCCCTACCCTGCCCCATGTCCTTTCAAACCCCCAACCAATCCCGTTCTCCGCATCCTCCGTAAAAGTCGTTCATGTGCACAAGGGCTTGCTGTCAACGGCGTGGCTTCCTAATACCGAATAGCATGCCGCGCTTCCTCCCGCAAACCTGCGTCAGTCCCAGTCTTCTCAGCTGCCAACTCTTTTCCATCAAGCGCCGGGACGGACAAGTACCAGTCCGCGATCGTCGAGTCTGCCACGGGGATAGGACAAGGAGATCTGCCTGAACCGCCGCTCTTGGCCCCTGCAGTCGATCCTGCTCGGGTGGCCTGTCATAGCTTCCGCAGCAGCCTCCGGTCCAGTTGTAGTGGGCCTCTAAACCTGCTCGCCTTTTCTCTCCCCAGTTCCCGCACACCTTCTTCAATCTTGGCTCTCTTTCTCCGCGATCTTCTGCGCTCCCCATATTTGTACTCCCGTCCCGGCCCGTCCTCACGATCCACCACTCTCACCGGCGGCCCTCGCGCAGCTGCGCCGACTCTTAATCATACCTTCCCGTTAATGATAATGCTCGAGTCCGCGTAGTCGATACCTTGCCTTCTCCAGCGCCGCCACGAACAACACAATCGCCATTTAGAGCAGCTCATCAGCATTTCGACACAGTCTTGATTCCGCCCGGCAATAATCCAATTCGGCAGCGAACTTACTTGGTGAATGTAGAGTTCACGGCGGGTTGCGACAGTCTTTCCTTTTCCGGCCCTGTCATCTCCGTGCTTGGGCATCCGCTACCTTTGGCGCGAAACAGCTCGAAGAACAGGGTCTTCCAGTGCCATCTCCCGTATAGAGGTTAACTTCCTCTATCCCCTACACCAGAAGCTGCTCTCTCAGCGCAATCGTCCTCGGTGGGCCCCGGTCAAACCACGGACGTCCGGTTGCGCATAGCAAAGGTTGACCTGGAGTCGGGCGCACTGGCAAGAGAGCTCACTGGGTCCGTTTTGGGGAGACAGCCGTTGGTGAACCGCTCACACTACAGCCTGCAGTTCCAAACTGAGGCACTATTCCCCGCCGGTTTCCTGTACCAAAGCCGTCTCCTCCACCCTGCGTCGTGCGGACCTCTAGCGGTATAGTGGCTCGGTAGGGACATACCGATTTAGGTGTATGGTTCTCGAGCTGCGTCCGCAATCTAATCCGTCAGTACAGCAAGCGGTGCATTCTCCCTAGCACAGAAAGCCTCACGTCTTGTCCGCCATGAGTAGCGAGAGTTCTGCAATGTCACAATCGCCACACGCTATTTCGTATTCCCGCTCTCCGAACCCTTCACAGAGATCCTACGACTCTTCCCCCGTATCATCAGCTACGTCTCCACAACCGCCGTACGCTCAGCACCGACCGGCGCCGTTGATGGGCAACTCCCCGAGGCCCGATGTGGCCCACCCACCGCCCCCGCATGTTGGTGTTTCACCACTTCCGGGTGTAGGCCATCCCGGGCAGTTCCAACCGTATACATCGATGACGGCAGGACCTATGATGGGTAGGGAATCATTACCTTCTAGCGAGTCTGGTGCAACCACGCCTGGCCCGCCCTTGGCTGCGTTGGCGTCGTCTGGACCCGCATCCACCATGCAGAAGCGGGCGTACAGACAGAGAAGAAAAGACCCCAGTTGCGATGCGTGTCGGGAGCGTAAAGTCAAATGCGATGCCACCGAGACGTCGAGCTGCTCCGAGTGCTCAAGCCGCAACGTCAAATGCCAGTTCACCAAGGAGACCAACCGGAGGATGTCGTCTATCAAGCAGGTTCAGGATCTAGAGAAGCAGATGGATCGGATGAAAAGAGAGAACTTGACCCTCAAGCGCTTCCTGCAAGAACGAGACGGTCCATCTAGTCTCGACTTCGATTCCTACCATCAGTCACCTCTGCAACTCCCGCCGGTGGGCTCAGAACCGAAGCGACGAAGGCGGGCGGCGCCCATGCACCCTATGCCAGGAGCAAGAGTTAACGTGGAGAACTTCTCTAGAGGCATCTGGAAAGTTCCCGCGCACTTGCGGCCACCGATGCGACCTCCTTCGTTCGACTCCACCAGGCCAACCCTCCCTCCCCGGCACGCGACCGAGCATCTACTGCGTTCGTATTATGCAGCCGTGCACACGATGTTTCCGATCATACACTGGCCGAGCCTTCAACGTTTAGTCGACGACATCTATGCGTCCAACGACGCGCGTCAAATATCGCAGCCAGCCGTCGCGAGCTTCTTTGCCGTGTTGACTGCGGGGGCGCTTTTCAGCAGCGGTGCAGAGATGGACCGATTTTACAAACCATCGGAGTTTGTAGAGGAGGCGATGAGGCAGATCGATCCCTGGAATAACGAGCCCAGCTTAGATGCCGCAAGAGCGTGTCTGCTTCTTGCAATCTGCTTGAACGAAATGAACCTGAAGTCCTCCGCCTGGGTCTGGACAGGGATCGCGATAAGGGTTGGGCAGGACCTTGGGCTTTACCTTGAGTCCGGCGCATGGTCTGTAGTGGAGGGCGAGATTCGGAAGCGATTGTGGTGGACGATGTACATCATGGATCGGAGTCTTGCATTGGAACTTGGGCGACCCGTCACGATAAACGATGACGACTGCGATATTGCGCTTCCCGCGGCTGTTGACGACCACCATATCCATGACGGCGGTATTCAGGTTCCCGCTGGCCAAGACGCTCTTACGCATTTTTTCCTTCCGATAATCCACACCGTCAGGTCGTATGGCTCCTTAATCCGGGCATTCCACAGTCCGTCGATCCCTCCCTCGCAGCTTGCTACGCTCGACCAACACTTTGCTGCTTGTTTGCAAACGTTCCCAGCGGCCTGCGCCCCGGGGAACACGGTTCCGCTAGCGCCTCACTTTCTTCTGCCTCTAACCTACCTTCTCAATGCAAGACTCCTTCTGCACCGCCATAATCTCAACCCATCCTGCGCCCCAGACGTGAGGATCGCCGCCGTGGAGCAGTGCTATCATACGGCGTCAGAAACGGTTAGCCTTATTTCAAGGACAGACCCATCACTAACGGACGCGGCCACAGCGCTGTTTACCATGCACGTTTTCCGCTGTTCACTTTTCCTGCTTGTGGCCGGAGATGTTAGCAGGGCTCTCACATGCGTGAAGGTATTGGCGAGCATGGAGACAAGGAGGGACCTGGCTACCCCCTGCGGGAGGTTCGTTGCATTCTTCACATCAGCGTTAGCAGCGAAGCGGGCTGAGTTCACTGCCATGCTGGACCGGACGGCTCCGCCCCAGCCTCTCGGGGGCTCGTCTCTTCCACAGACCCCATCAAGACAAGCACAGTTGCAGGAGATGCTCCTCCGTGACGAGGAACTTCTTGTGTACCTATCTGCTGACTTGCAGGGCTCTCCCGATAACTCGTGGATCTGGGCCGGGTCTGAGCCTGACCCTACATCTTCCAACGCAGGGTCCCCGCAACGGCCGACCGAATCGAGGGGTCTCGTATCCGTGGAACACAGGTTCGGGATCACAAGCGACGAGGCCAGGCAGTGGGGAGGCTGGGCTCAGCTAGAGAACTCGATCAAGACTATGAGTGTGGCGAGCAGCATACCGACGTCGACGAGCGCGGCGTGGGCACCTCCGATTGCGGGTCCCGCCGCGGCGGTGAAATATGAGACCGGGAGCGGGGCCGCGGGCAATGTCCTGCCACCCCTGACACCAGGTGCCGGGGGCGCTAGCGGGAGCGTCGCCAGCGGAGATTCGTCCGGACCTAAGGAGCCCAATCAGGAGAGAATATCCATTGCGAATATCATTTAGAAGCGCGGAGTTTTAGGGATCGGTTGTGTGCGAGGATGAGCCAACAGCGAACGGTCGATGCGCATCCCGCGAGAGTTCGGAACCACGACGAGTCGACGGCCCGTTGTGGAACGGACGTTCTGGACGCAGGGCGTCCCGTCTTGGCATAGCCATATGCAGGGGCTTAATGTGCTATATAATATCCGGTTCGATTTCGATTTTCTTGTCTATCGATAGACGGAGGAGGGACGAGGCTGAGAGAAAAGTAGCGGACGCGAACATGCGCAAATGATACCCCCCCTGTTGACTGGTCCGTTGAGGGTTTTGCGGTGTAGCGGAATTGGGGTGCATTTAAGACCTCTGGACTTCGAAGGTCCTATCGAGGAAGCAATAACATGGCGACAGCGGGTGGGGGATGGCAAGCGAAGGCAGAGCATTTGGTGTTTTCGTTTTTTTTATTGCATTTATTTTACCGCCATTTTACTTCCATTTCTTTCTGTGACTGTTTATTGGGCGCTGCTTGTTCGGAATGCGGGCGTCGGGGAGAGAAACGGGGGCTTGGAGCCGTATATATGTGCTTTTGAATATTCTAGATGCTCCGGCATTCTTGCCGTCGAATTTGGAGACCTCTTATACCTCTGCCATGGCATCGAAACCGCTGCACTGCCCTCAATGGTTACGATGGCTCTTTATTGCTCCCTGCGGATATCTAGCATTTACATATTCTCTCATAAACCCGACACAGCTTCCCACCCCACGGAACAGAGGCACGCTTGATCTAGTATGCCAAATTGATCCAGAAACTAAAAAGTCCACCTCGTGAAAGATAAATCACCACACAAACTTACTTCCAACTCGCCACCAGTAACTACCCCTAAGCGTCATCTGCAAGACCGGTCAAACCATTGGTAAGTCCCTGCATCCTCCGCCCTAATAAGTCCTCTTGACTATCCAACTTCACCAGACTCTCCGACTTTGCGGCCTTCCCGCCGCGACCCCGCGCCCTCCCCCTCCCGCGCTTGCTAGCCGATCGCGACTCGGCCTCCTCGACTTCATCTGACGCAGTCTTCGGCTTCCTCGGCGGAGACCTCCGCATTCGCGTCATACTTATCTCCAACGGCTTGTCCTCATCGCCGCTCGACTCCTGCCGCGCCTGCGACCGCTCTCTGAGCGCCCGGGCCCTGGCCGCCTCCCTCTTGACCCTGTCCGTGTGGACGAAGAGGTCCTGGATCCACGCGGCCGAGCGCTCGAGGTGCTGCCACGCGGGCGGGTAGATGGTCGGAAACTGCAGGAAGCCGTGCGAGACGCCCGGGAGAAGGATCACCTCCGCGGCGTCCTTCTCATCGAACTTGGGCCCCGGACCGTCGGGGCCCTCCGCCGCCCACGCCCTATGCGCTGCAGCCTCCTTGATCTTGGTGAGGCGACCCGCGAAGATCACGGTGTCGTCGACCAGAGGGTCCCGCTCTCCGGTGAGGAACCAGGTCTTGGGGAAGTGCTCGAGGAGGGCGTCCGGGGCGAGGACGGGCGAGAGGAGGTAGTCTGCGGAGAAGTCGGGGCGGTTGTGGGGCCCGATGTAAAGGATGATCATGGCGCGCATCATCTCGGGGGTGAGGACGCGGTCGTTGAAGTAGGATATCATGGAGGACACGGCAAGGCGCGTCTTGAGGAGCTCGGGACGGTGCGAGGAGCTTCCGGTCTCGCTACGCTGGTGGTGCCTGTCGCCTCCGATGCCGTTCGTCAACGGAGGTCCACCGTGGGTGTATTCAGGGTGGGAGGACCTCGCATCTGCCGAGGGAGCACCCTGCGCGACAGATGTGCCCGTCGCATCGGGCGTGATCTTGGCCAGGGGGTCATCCTCACCATCAAAGCGGTGAGGTTTCCCGACAATATCATTGTACTGCCTCGCCTTCCGGCGCACAATGCTCTGGTTCATCCTCCTCAGCTGACGGTCGCGGATGAGCGACATCTGGTCGTCGGACATCCAGTTCCCGATATTCATGTCGAGAGACGGATAGAAGAGGACCAGGCCATCCGGGAGCGGCACGTCCACCATGGTGAGGTTGTTCCTGTCCATGGGATTCCGGGAGCGCTCGATGATCATGAGAGTCGTGGCGGTGGCCAGATTACCGCCGGCACTGTCACCCGTTATGACGACGCGGGGGACACGACGACCGGACATGCCTATGCAACGACCCCTACTCTTCATTATGGTGGTGTAGACGTCGAAGCACTCGTTTATGGCGTGCGGATAGGGGAACTCGGGAGCTTTCTTGTAGTCGACGGCGAGAACGGGGAGCCCCGTCTTAGCGGCCCAGCAGAAGAGCTTGTCGTCGTTGCAGCGCGGGTCCATTGCTACGAAACCCCCTCCGGGAACGTCGAGAACGACCTTGTCGTGGTGCACCAGATCGGCGATTGGTCCGTCGTAGTACAGCCAGGCGGACACGGGTTCCTTATAATCGCTCTCGGCGGGACGCGGGATGCGGACGGCACGCGGCGGCCAGCGCGTGAAACGCGGGCGTGTGAGGCCCTGGAAGAACTGGAGGTAGGGGGTGGTCCCCTTGTTCCATGACACGCGGAGGTGCTCGACGGTGATCATGCCGCGCACCTTGCGGACCTTCTCGTCGGCCTTCTCAGCCGCGAAGAGGTAGAAGACGGAGAAGACGATGGAAGCGAGATCGCGGAGGCGGCGGGAGCGGATGCGCATGGCGGTCCAGAAGCCGGCGTCGAGGGCGGTGAGGATCCAAGTAGCTCGGAAAAAGGCGGCATCGTACATGTTGGACATGGGGTCCGGAGCGGCGAGGCCGACGAGGGTGGAGAAGTTGTGGGTGCCGTAGAAGTAGAGCATTGTCGCGGCGACGATCTGCCAGGCAGTGAGGCGGCCGGAGAGGAAACGGGAGACGGGACGGGCACCTGGGGGCCCATGCCGGTTGCCTCTGGAGGTTTGTTAGTGGACGTCTCAGAGATATGACAGCTGGAAGTGGGATGGAACGTGCCTGAAGAGATAGAATGACCAGAAGGAGAGGACGGCGAGGACCTGGAGGCGCCGCGACTTGGTCGACGGGCGGCCGAGGACGTGGTCGAGCATTGTGACAGAGTGCGACGAGGTGAGGCCCGCGTCAGCTTTCCGAGCGGTGCGGCTCCGTCGGCGCTCTACGCCGAATCGATCTCTCGCACTTGGATAGGGCGACGCGGACGACGAGAAAAGTATGAGATATCACTGTCGGTCCACCGATAACTATAACATAGCGGTCTCGGGGAAGAAGAGAGGCCGGGAAGTGCGCATGCGCTTAAAACCAGACGTTATTTCTGCGAATGTTGACGCCCGCGGAGAGGTCCAGAACCGGGGTGGCGAGTGGCTTGGGGCCAGGCGAAACCGCTAGCTTCAGGGTGGTGCCCGCTGGGGATTACGGAAGGTATGTTATATCAAGTTTTACTTCCCAGGACGCGGACGGGAAGCATGGAGGCGCGGATGAAATGAGGAAATGGTATGGACAGGGGGTTGTTCGGAGGGGAGGTCGATCTAAGACACTGACGACATGTGAACGAATGAGGAACAATAAAGGCGATGCGAGACTCGGAAGAAGCGGCTTGAAAGGAAACTTATGTGGTGCCGATCACAAGAGATTCGGAACAAAAATCTAGAAGCACATGCTTTCTTCTCTTTTTACAGTCTAGAATAAATGACGGGGTATGGGGAAACGCTGGGCTGAAATGGAGGTGACGGATCATGGGGGCTGAAGGCGCGCTCGTTATTCGGCGGGATGCGCATCGCGGCGGGTCCCCTTGAGCCCGGATATGCCGCGCTGGGGTTTTGGGTTTCTGACATGTGAAAGTGTCTGGTGGGGCGACCCCCACAGGGGTGTGCTGGCAACTGCTGCTGGGAGAGGGGAGAGGTTTGTGAGGGTGGGAGTAAAAGCTTTGTAGGGTTGGTTCCTTGTTATTACCGGGAAGTAGAGTGAAAGCAGGCCTGTTAACCCGGGAGCGAGGTGAGGCATCGTTTTTGAATCGGGTTCGGTGGTTTTTGGATTGTGAGATGGACGTCATCGTGTGGCTTTTGGATGCAGGGATGGCATGTGGATGACTGAAGGAAGTGTTCCAATTGGCTGGGTGCAGGTCGCCCACAGCTTTTCCCTACAAGTGCCATCAGCTGCCCCAGCTGCCATTAGAACTGGAGCCAGTCAGTTCCAACACTGGCGACGGACGCTTTCGGCCGCCCGAGCGAGCGACCTTGCAGTTCGTCATCCCTCAAGCAAACGAGGCGCGAGCGCAGTTGGGTTTCGGAGGGTGGCTGCCTGGACTGGATACCTTCATGTCTTCGCCGCAAAGTCCGTCCCGGGTAACTTTCTCTTCCGTCTCCACGGGGACGCTCACGGACACACCAAGGAAAATGGGAGCCTGTATTTCAAGGCAGAAGGTGCGTATGTCGGCGGCTCCATCGAATCCTACCGTCTCGAAGCCAGACCCCGGGTTATTCCAGTTCATGTCCGACCTCCACCTGGAGGTCGGCCAGCAGTACACAAGTTTCGACTTCCCCGCCACCGCCCCTTACCTCATACTCGGCGGCGACATTGGCCAGCTCATCGACTACGATGCCTACCTCGAGTTCCTATCACGCCAGACCGCGAGGTATGAGCGCGTCTTCCTCGTGTTGGGCAACCACGAGTTTTACGGAATGGATTTCGATTCCGGGGTGTCGACGGCGAAGAAATTGGAGGGTGAGGACGTGCTGGGCGGGAAGCTGTGTCTGCTCCACCAGAGGAGGGAGGAGCTTCTAGATGGCAAGATTAGCGTGTTAGGCTGTCCGCTGTGGTCCCGGATTCCCGACGAGTTTGCGGATATTGTGCGATCCAGGGTCAAGGACTTCCAGAAGATTGCCGACTGGTCGGTCCAGCGACACAATGAAGCCCACGCATCGGATCTGCAATGGCTAAAAGGCGAGGTCAACTCTCTCCCGGTCGACGCCGGGAAGGTGGTTATTGTAGTGACACACCACGCACCTTCAATTCAGGAGACTTCGCGTCCGGAGCAAGTCAACGGTCCACAGACGTGTGCCTTTGCCACGGATCTCTTGCCAGAGGGGAACTGGGAGCCCATCAAATACTGGATATACGGGCATACACACTATGGGAACGATTTTGAGAGGAATGGGGTGAAGGTTGTTAGCAATCAGCGGGGGTATGCCCGGCCTAGGACGAATGCGCCGGTTGGGGGGGAGATGGACTCTGGAAAGCAGGAATTTGATGCTGGGAAGGCTATGCACATAGCTCTTGAGTGAGAGCTGGGCTCTGTGTGTTTGACTCTGATTGGCGATGGTCGAAGGCCGACGACATTTGAAGACTGATGGGAGTGGTCGAGATATCAGGCTATCGTGCGATGATTAACCCTCGGCTGCGCACTTTATTAACGACGGCTCTAGGCCTCCCTGCCTCCAGTCGGCGCGATGATAAGACGCCTTGTGCGTCGTCCGCGAGACGTCTTATGGCTTGGGTGCAGCGCCACTCGGGTGCCCTGGCCCGGAATCTTGGCCCGGTATCTTCGCTGACAGTGCTGCAGACCGGCATGGTCCTTTACTCGCGGTCATGGCACACCCGGAACGGAGGGGCCCCCCACAGTGCCGTCCGGACTTGGGCGCGTCATTGGCATCAGCTTACACGAGAATCTCACGCATCTCCGTTCCTACCGCCGGGGGGAACCGTCACGTAACTTGAAGTTTGGAACTGCAATTAACTGACATGTTACGGAGGGAGCAGGAGACGGCTTGGTGACCCGCGATGTGTCAATATATATCCATCAAAAGCACGATCGCCCCGCCGGCGCTCCAGAGCAGGATGGGACCAAGGCAGCTGGTTGCTCAGAAGTACGCGTGTACTTTGTAAGTGGCGGGTACACGGTAGCTAGCGAGATGTCTCCTATCCTTTATCCAACCACCTCATACCCTGCTAACCCATGACACTTAATGCCTTTGACCCCTCACAATATTGTTTCCATACAGTAGCAAAAGAGTAACCCCTCCCCCTTATCTGTGACCTACACAATAAAGCCGACCGCAACTATGTAAGACCAGTTCTTCAATATCATCAATGGTGAGTCCTTCTCGGACACTCAACACCGAGGGTGGTCTCAACCACGCGCACGGAGGAGGCAGTCTAGGATGCTCCTATGGCGAGCAGCGAGGATCTCGACGTGAAGCCTTAAACCGGAGAACCGTCTCTCAAAAGATGTCTATACGAGGACGAGAGGATCAAGATCGTTGCCACACAGGCCCCCTCCCAACCCCAAACAATGGAAGGAGAAGCACTTCTGCAAGTATATCTCATGCTGTGGAAGACGCTTGTCCCGCACTAACACAGACGTGCCCGGGTCTCATCATGCCCGTCCTCTCGTAAAACGACACCGACGGCGTCCCCCAGCGGCCCAACTTTGACGACGCGCGCCTTAGGGCCTCGGTCTAGTCGAAGGACGTAGCGCGCGGAGAAAACTGCACGGAGCCTCGAGATGGGATCGGCGTGCATCAACCCACATGAGATGCAGAACTCGGCGGCGTACGCACTGGCATCAAAGACAGAGGGTTTGGGGGAGATATGGAGAGGCAGGGGTTTTCCACATATTCGTATACACTGTGCTTTGCGAAGAAATGAGGGATTCATTAAATACACTGAGCGTCGTAGTAGAAAGTGGGTGAAGGTAGCTCGAGTGTTAGTGAAGGTGATGAAGGATTGTGAAAGTGGGGCAACCACCATAGCCGTTAGTAACCGTAAGCAGCTGCCAGTCCCGCCCCGACACCGGCGCCGAACCCAATTACGCCATAACTGAGACCCATCTCCACGACTCACTCACATCCAGCTCCTAGGCCCGCCCCGATCCCTCATTGGCGTGTACCGCCCGACCAAGCGGAGCTCTCCCATTCCAAATCGCACACTAATAGAAGCCGGCTAACCTTCCCTTTCTGCCCCTCATCGTGAACGCTAACCCCCCCCAGCGCTCATGTTCTCGCGACTTGCCCCCGTCACAGCGTCGATATTCAGCAGTAGTGTCAGGCTTGTTCGACCGTGTAGGAGGGGTTTCAGCTCTACCATGGCGACGACGGAGAAGTTGAAGCCCGCGGCGAGGGTCTCTGGCCAGAAGCAAGATGTGTGGTATGTTTGAATCTCACGGACCGCCCCCCAATTGTTTTAAAGCCCAGGCCGAGCTCACCAGCACAAGGTCTATCATAAACGAGGCCGCCGCCGCCTCTCCGAAGCAGCCCATCGTCAACATGGGCCAGGGTTTCTTCGGGTACAATCCGCCCGAGTTCATCCTCGACGCCGCGCGCGACGCTCTTTCGCGCGTCGAGTGCAACCAGTACTCGCCCACGCGCGGGCGGCCAAGGCTGAAGAAGGCCATCGCGGACGCGTACTCGCCGCTCTGGGGACGGCAGCTGGACCCGGAGACGGAGGTGACGATCACGACGGGGGCGAACGAGGGGATGCTGAGTGCTTTTATGGGGTTTGTGGAGGAGGGGGATGAGGTTATCATCTTTGAGCCGTTCTTCGACCAGTGAGTTCCAAGTGAGATGATTTAAAACGGCCCAAGTAAGGGCATGGGGAAGGGGGCTGTATCCTGATGCCTTGACCAGGTACCTGAGCAACATTGAGATGCCCGGCGGCAAGATCGTCTACGTCCCCATGAGCCCGCCCAAGGATGGCGCGACGACCACCTCCTCGGCCGCCAACTGGACCATAGACTTTGACGCCCTCGAGCGCGCCATTACCCCGCGCACCAAGATGATCGTCCTCAACACGCCCCGTACGCCTCCCCTTTTCCTCATTATTTCCTGCAGTCCAACTAACAATAGGGCAAGATAACCCCCTAGGCAAGATCTACTCCCGCGAGGAGCTCCAGCGCATCGGCGATCTTTGTGTGAAGAACCAGATCCTCATCCTCTCGGATGAGGTGTATGACCGGCTGCACTACGTTCCCTTCACGCGCATTGCGACGTTGTCGCCTGAGATCGAGAAGCTTACGCTTACTGTTGGTTCTGCGGGCAAGAACTTTTACGCCACGGGTTGGCGAGTTGGTATGATCCTTACTCTCATCACGCCCTAGAGAGGGCCCCGCTGACCTTCCCAGGGTGGCTCATTGGCCCTCCCAACCTCATCAAGTACGTAGCAGCTGCTCACACCCGCATCTGCTACTCTTCCGTGTCCCCTCTCCAGGAGGCCTGCGCGGTTGCCTTCGAGCAGGCCGACGCCCACTCCTTCTGGGACACCTCCGTACGCGACATGAAGTCCAAAATGGACCGCTTCAACGCCGTCTGGTCCGAGCTAGGCATGCCCTACTCCGACCCGGAGGGCGGCTACTTCGTGCTCGTCAACATGAGCAAGGTGAAGGTGCCCGAGGGGTACCCCTTCCCGCCGCACGTGGCGTCGCGGCCCAGGGACTTCAGGCTGGCGTGGTTCTTGATCCAGGAAGTGGGGGTTGCGGCGATCCCGCCGACGGAGTTTTATACGGAGGAGAATGCGCATATTGCGGAAGATTATATCCGGTTCGCAGTTTGTAAGGACGATGCGGTGTTGGAGGAGGCGAAGCAGAGGTTGAGGGGGTTGAGGAAGTATATAGAGGAGTGAGGATCTTTGGAGTTGGACAGGTAGAGGTTCAATAGACGGGCCCCTCTGGATATGTGAGATAGGTGCTGTCAGCGTTCGATGTTGCGCTAGTATAGTTTGAGGCTACCTCACGGCTCCAGACATGGAGCAGACCCCATTGGGCAAGGCGGCATGTTCACTTTCCTTGTCGCTGGTTTCTTCAAAAGCGATTCCCGGTGTTCTATTCCCCGGATTACTAGTTTTCTAAGTGGCCTTCAAGTATATTAATCGTTCCAGCTGGGCTCCAAGCCGTTGTGTTTCCCGATATCTGTTTTACCAGCACTCTCACCCCCTTACCACCTGCCAACCTAGTACACCCCCGGGACGACAGCCCACTTCTTCCCAACTTTCTCTTCACCAAACCTCTCCAGATACCACCATCGCCCCCTTACAGCCCTCGGCATCATCGTCGCCACCTCATTCAACAAGAACGCCCTTGCCGGCACGCACCCCCACCCAGCCGCCATCCAGAACCCCGCCCACTCAATCCACTCACAAAGATAATGCGGATACAGAATCCACCTAAACAGCCCCGCCTCCGGCACGCGGTAATGCTTCTCGATCCCCTTGCCCGAGCCCCCTTGCTCCCTCCTCACCCTCTCCTGCCGCCGCGCCTCGGACCGGCGGATCTCGCGTAGCTCCTCGTCGTGGAAGAAGTTGGAGGAGAGACCGAGATAGAAGACGAGGATGCCGAGGACGAAGCGCGCGGTTGGGAAGGGTCCTGTGGCAGCCCAGGCCTCCGGGGTGGTGGGGCCGTAGGCGGCCAGCCAGCAGCCGATGGAGGTGGCGTTGCAGAGCTGGAAGGTGAGGGCGGCGGTCCAGACGAGGAGGTGGATTGGGGACATGGATGGCTGGAGGTAAGGGAAGAGGACGGCGCGGTAGGTGTAGTGGATTACCTGAGGGGCGTCAGTAAGGAAGGAAGAGAGGGGCGGGCGGGGGAAGGAAGTACGAAAAGGCCAGCAAGGACGCGGTTCTGCCACGGGAGGTCGGTGATGCCATGGGCTGCCGGCATGGTCTTCATGATGTAGGTTAGGGTAAGGAAGCCCGGGGCTTCCATGGTGAACCAGGCCAGTCGGCCGGGAATGTTGAGGCGGCTGGCGACGGAGGTCTTGCCCATGCCGTACCAGCCGACGAGCCATTGGATGTTTCCGAGCTGAGCTGTTAGCAACTGTTCGAGTTGGGGGGATCACGGTGGGTATGAATGAGGTTAAAGTGTCGATGGGCTAGGCGGTGCTCAAGGCCATGGTCATGGAGGAGCGGAGAGGGTGACATACCACCGGCATCCCTATCTGCCACCACCATACGAATGTCTCCCAGTTCTCCCTCGAAGGGGGATACCACACCGATAAGAGCCCCATCGTCACTCCACTGCAAGAGCCTATCTCTCACGACACCTCAAAACACGCTCAACAAGTTGAGGACGATCCTCAATTCTCGAGTTTGGTTCGGGACGGAGGGAACGAATGAATGTACCACAAAAGAGGAAGATATTATGAGAATTATAAAGCAACATCAGTCGATGACACCGTGAGATCCCCGTTCATGAAAGCAAGTGGAACTGTCTGTTTAAGACTGGTTGACAGCTCCTAGTCGGGTCCTCGTGACGTCCCCTGGCGTCATTCCGCACCAGGAACAACCCGCCCAAGCTCACTGATTGGCTAAGCCTAAAATTGCCACAAAAGCTCGCTCACCGCCTTCCAATCTCGACAGCCTTACCACACATCCTCCTCACCTGCGAGCAACACAACAAAACGGGCGCGAAGTCAACCGTAAGCAAGGTGTATTCGAATCCCAGCGCTAGAAAGACTTATCTACTAACCCAAGCACCAAACGCCGCAGTAAATACACCGCGTATCTCAAATACGTCCCTATTCCCATGCATTAGCCTTCCCTACACCGCAACCAAACCACTCCAGCGTCCGCCACCAAACACCCCTCCCTGCCCCGTGGACACCCGCGCGGATCTGCCCCTACATCACCGCGCATTCGTTTGAGGAGCCGGGGCTGGAAACTATGCGTGGCCTCTCGAGGGGCCGCGGGACCGGCCTCCTGATGGGCCGCTGGTTTTGTCCGTCCCAGGCCGTGGGCGGCGCGTTCCCTGCGTTCGGCGCGGAGCTTGCAGGTGTTGTCCCTTGTGCACCCTGATATGGCCTCGGGGAAGGCGCACTACCGGGGACACTATCAGGGTGGCTCGGATGCCCAACAGGCGGCCTAAACGGCGCGTCCTTCGCGCTCTCGTCATACGAGGGCGGCGCATCGTCCGCGCCCTCCCTTGCGCCCCTCGGCGGTGGGACAAGCGGTCTGACCTGCTGTGCCGGTGGTGCCGGCGAGGGCGTCGCTGCTGTCTGGCCAAGGCGCCTAAATCCAACAGATGAAAAACGGGTTGCCGGCTGCGGCGGATGTCGACCCTGCTGGTCGATATACTGCTCCGAGAGCCGGCGCTCGCGTTGTCGTCGCGCCTGCTGCTCCTGGCGGTGACGCTCCTCCTCTTCCTCCTGTAGCTGCAGCGCCATGGCGTAGTCCTGGTCTTCCTGCTCGTGGTTCGGCGAGCGAGGAGGCTCGTGGCGGCCCGAGGGTGCACCAGCAGATAGGCGTGCGGATGGACTGCCGTCCCGGGAATTTGAGACCCTTACGGGTTTAAAGTCTCCAGAGAGGAACTCAGATCTTCCAGTAACGTCGTTGAACGCCTCCCAGACGGTCCCCTCGTGGCCCGCAAACTCCGAGTCGCTCACCAGCATGCACAGCACGTGTGTCTCTGGATGCTTGTATATCGTGGAGAAGTGGTCGTTCCTGAATAATATCGCCACCGCGCCCGGCGGCACGGCCTTCCTGAGGACCTCAAGTCCCATGGTGGTTAGCTGCGTGGCAGACCCGTGAAGAAAGTCTTTGATGATGATGATGTCCTGGTACATCTCTTGTTCCTCTGGCGTGAGGCCCGTCGCCGGATTCTCGAGCTTCGCCTCAAGCTCCTCCTCTTGAAATAGGATATGCTGCGCTTCTTCGTATGATTCTGCTCGCCGCTTCATCGCTTCATAAACGACGTCGGAAGGATCCGGTAGCCAGCCATGGATAAGCGGTATAGAAAATGTTGAGTACAAGTCCATCTCCCTCGTCCGCTCGAAACCGCCTGGAATGTAGGTATCCCGTTCCGACGGGTCCAGATGCGCCAACCAACCGGTCATAAACCCACGCAATTCATCAGACGGTACAAAGCGCGGGTTAGCGTTCATCCCGGTGTCAAGCCCCTTGAGGAAGCTGAAGAGTTCGGTGAGGTCTGGCAGAACAGCGTCATCTGGTCTCCGCGGCGAAGCTGTCAGCTCCTCAACGACAGCTTGGAGCAGCAGATCGATACTGATCTGTTCTCTGGACTGCAACGTGTGGGCTAAGGGCGCATCTGCGGCGTCCGCGGCGGTGGTCAGGACGAGAGCGTTCACCAGGGCTACCAGGGGACAAGGCCCGTTGGCGTTCTGGACAAGGATGGGCGACGTTTGGGGGTTCTCTCGGGCTGTAGGATTCTGCCACTTGATGTGAAGGATATGGTACATTTCGGTGGCTTCTCTTCCCGTGGTGCGAGGCGGAAGTGAAGGGGCCGGCTGGTCTTCACCGGGCCCCGCAACATTCTCAATGGAAGTTGGTTGTTGCGTCGCGAGAGGGGTTTCCAGTTGGGGTTCGTGGTCGATCAAGTTCCATCCTTCCGATGTCTCGTCCTGCCGTATTGACGGGACCACTTCAGGAGCTGACGAGCCTTCGTGGAGCTCTGCCTCCCGCGCCTTCGCTGACGAATCAATATCCCGCTGCTGGCTAGCGCCATTCGCGTTCGAATTAGAGGGCTGATCCTCCCATATGAGGAGCTCCTCCTCGCCCCCTAGAACCGAAGATGGAGGTTTCCCAAGAGATGGCTGTGTCCTCGGCTGCGGCGATGGATCCATAGACCAGGGATTCGCATTAATGCCGGGCTTGTTGTCGTAAACGGAGCTCGATCCCGTAGCATGGGACGCCACCGGACCCCAAGGATTGGAGCTCGGCTCATTCAACGACATTTGCCTTAACGGCCCGGTTGGTGGCGAGCTCGAGTGCCCGCTCGCCTGCCTCGCTAATCTCTTGCGAAAGGGATTGTTGTCATTTCCTGTAGGAGTAGCTTGGATGGGTGAAGCGGGTAGCTGGTCTGCCGCTGGCGGGGTTGCTTGCGGAGGCTCGTGAACAGCCTCGTCGAGGAGTGGCGGTTCTCCTACTGTTCCTCCGGGGGTGAGGAAAGCCGGCGGCGCATTGCTGGGTGTATTCTGCGGCGCCACTGCCGGGGGAGTCGCCTGCTGTGTGTCGATAGTATCCCATGGGTTCGTCTCGAGCGCTTGTGTGGGTGCCCGATAATCGGAAGTGCGACTCAGATCTTGGGGGCCCTGTTCGGGGCGCCCCTCATCCACAGTATTTCCCCCACCCATACTTCAAGGATGGTGTCAGCAAAGCAAAGTCCTGTAATCCAGTATACTCTATCGTCCGGCGCAATGTTTGCAAAATAGAGATGTCGTCCCGGGAAAGCCAAGAACAAGGTCGTGGAATGTCGGTGTTGATTCAGCTAGAGGGTGGGACGGAGAGCCTATTAAGGCTCGACAATTAGCCAAGAACGCAGACGTCACCAAGGAACCGCGACTCGACTCGCGTCGTCCCAGCGCCCTCTAAGCCGCAAGGCTGCCACAAGCAAAGAAGAGGGAACCCACCAGAGCTCTTGACAGGCAAAATGAGAGGTACGAGGTAGCGCTGGGGCTTCGTATCGTGGTACTGTCACCTAGCTAACGCCTGTCCAGCCGTCTCCAAATCACCCTCGGAAGCTATGCGATCCGGCACACCCCGTCCTACCATATTCAGACCCGCCCCCGCTGTGGAAAGGAATCCGCTCACGCAGGTGTGGGGCAAGAGGCAGCAGCCAAAATCGAGGATCCCAGGAACACCAAACAAGCGGACGGATAAGTATGAAGGAAAAGGGGAAATACCTCCAATAATTTCGTAGACCGAAAGGAGCGAAAGAAAAGGGGATATTCGTGGGGATTGCGCGTTCGGTGACGATTAAAGGAATCGAACTGCGGGTAGGACGAATGGCCCGAGGGGGCCCGCCACTGGCGGCGACCACCTGCGTTTGTCTGCTCGGGCGCAGCGGCTGTCGTCATCCGATGCAAGGGTCAGGCCTTAGTCATCACAAGCACATGGGTGCTGAAAGATTGCAACTCGCCGCTTTCTGGTCTCGCAGCTCAGGCGCAACGCGTGTTTCGTCCTATCGTATACCCACCAGCTTACGAAGGCCACATGCACGAAGGAAAGGATCCTGAAAATGAGGGTGCGTGTGCGCTGTTTTAAAAGTATCACGGTGAGACCGTGCACCATGACGGACGCAAGTGGACGAACAAGAAACGAAACCCGCCTCAGCCGTAATTATATGTATTTGTTTGAGGCGGCTCGACTTAAAACGCCCAGGAAAAGCAGCGCCTCGGTCAAACAGAATGCCATGCCATGTACGCGCAAGAACAGAAGAGGAATCCCTACACGCGATACTCCGGGTCCCCAACGAAAATACAACCCCTGTACCGCTCACTCCGAAGGCTCCGTTACAACTTATCCGCAGGGATCACCTCCTCACATTAAGCTTGTCGAGCCTCTGGCACCCAGGCATCTCGTACTGGTTCGCCCTCTTCAGCTTCTCCTGGTCCGGGAATATCCACCCGTGTGCGTCGTCGATCATCCTCTGCTTGATCCTCCTCTCGGCATCGCACTCGCTCCTTAACACCCTCACCAGATTCGACTCGGCCGTCTTGTCGAGCTGACTCAGCTTATTCTTCGAATATGAGGCGATGTCGTCGGGATTCACGAAGTAATTGACCTTGAAGTTCGGCGTTTGCCGCTCGGCGGTGTATGGCGGCATGGGGTTGTCGAAGACCATGCGAGGGCCGGCGGGCTGCGTGGTGCCGCTGCCCGAGAAGAGGGATGAGAGGAGGGGTATGATGAAGAAGAAGAGGATGGGAAGGAGCCCGAGGATCGTTTGTAGCGTGCTACCACTGTCTTGTGCCTCGTTGGCCTCTCTCGGCCGCCGCCGGGGGCGCGCACCGCCAAACTGATGGACTCGGATGCCCGGACCTCCGCCGAAGTTAAAGACGAATTGAGGGCCTGTGTCGAATGCTAGGTAAAAAGGTCAGCGCCTGAACATCACCCAGGAGTCAGGGAACGGTGAGACTCACCACCGAAGGGCCCGCCTCCGAAGCCTCCACCGCCGCCAAAGAACCTCTGGAACATCTCCTCGGGTGTCATCTCCTGCTGCCACGGTCCACCACCCATACCACCCATACCACCCATACCGCCGGCGCCTGCAGGGCGTCTTCTTGCGAAACCGGCGAATGGGTCCTGCGCCTGCGCGCTCGAGAACCGGCTGTCCGGATCAGTGCCGAACTTGTCGTACTTTTCCCTCTTCTCCTTGTCGCCCAGCACACCGAACGCTCTGCTCACCATCTTGAACGCCTCATCCGCGTGCTCGTAGCCATTTTTATCCGGATGTGTCAGCAGTGAGAGCTTTCTGTAGGCCTTCTTGATATCAGAGTCCGTTGCGGTTGTCCGGACCGACTCGAGGTTTAGGATATCGTAGAAGGCGGTCGGGTCGCAGCGGCGGATGCGTATGACTGCGGCCTTTTGTTCGGCAGTGTATCTGCGCTCTTGCGCGTCGGAGCCCGACGCTTTTGCGCTGGACATGGCAAGTCCGGGGTAATGGTAGACGTGGGTTGGTAACGATGCCAGGGATACTGGACAAACTGCGCAAGGGTCCCACTAGTGTTCTATTGGGTAATGGTCAAGAGTTGCCTTGATGTTGTGAGAAGCGCTGTGCTGCACAAACAAGGCTGCTGACACCAGTATTGGGTGATGGTGGTTGTTGTTGTCCCTGCGGTGATTGATGATGTTGGGATTTGTAAGGGCCGTGCTGAGTCGCAGATAAGGAGGGGTCAAGGCGACGGTTAGGGTGCTCTGTAAGAACGAATAAATCCTTTCACCTCATGACATGATAGAAGGTGTGTCTTCTGAGCGTTATGCGTCGTGAGTGGATGGCCTTGTCAAAGGAGATATCAGTCAAGGCAACTCGGATGCGGTTACGTATCCTAGATTTTCCTATTCCGCCACGCGGTCAGGATCTGGCATGCAGGAGCTGCTTAGTCACTGGCCCTTCCTGGAGCTTGCTGGCCTCTGATGGACCTTCCAGATTGGGACCGTTCCTGGTGCCGTTTTAGGGCCCCACCAAGACGGCCCCCAACCGAAGCCCTGCCAAACTGGAAATGCACTCGCCTGCCACCCCGCTGCTATTTTAGATGTTTCAAGGCGCATCATAATCATAAAACTGCCGCGGGGCGTCCATGGGGCTGTCGATTCCAACAAGCCACAACAGCACTTACATAATGAGAATGATGCCTCCAAAAGTGAGGGCGATGACGGATGGGGGAGCGGCGGAGCAGCGTCTTGGCGAGGCCTTCGGGAGCATCTCCACACTAAAAATAAACGCTTAATCCCAGGGACCACTGGTTCCGAGATCCCGCCACCAACTCTTGTTATAGCCAATCGACCTCACAAAGTTATCGGAGGTAAAGGCTTAGAGAAACATGAGCGCGAGACTGTGGCTTTTTGAAGTCTGCCGCCAGCCGACGCAGGAACGGCCTTCTCCTCGGCTTCTCGAGATCTGTTTTGAGACCAATGCTGAGTGCATATGAATCGTTTCGGGCCTTGGCCGGGGTCGCACTGCCACAGATCTGACCACAGCAAGCAAGGATCAACGCCGAACCGCCCTCATCAACCGATCTCGAGCATCCTTCCTGGTATCCTGACAGCCACTCCCGTCGCGATACGACCTTCTCCACCCCAATTTCCCTGCCATGCCCCAGCGAAGGCGGCCGTAGCGGAACCCCGACCCTCCGTGTGGCTAGGTGCCTTTGACCTGGGTCTCGAGCTCACCATGAGAAATGGGTCCGTCGTTGATCCCGCTGACAAGAGGGCGACGGCTCTCCACACAAAGATGTCAGCATTCCTTTCTGATCGTCGTGCCGTCGCCTTTCCTTTCCGCGCCCACTTTTTCCCGTCTCCATCTCTCCTTATCTCGGGCGCACGCCTTCGTCTCAAGTGCCCACGATGCGATCGATGAGTTTGCTACTGGGGACGGTCGGCGCGCTGGCCACGATGGTCTCGGGCCAAGGTCTCATGGACAACCCGTCGCCCCAAAATTTCATCCGCAGAAGTTACGCAGCAGGTAAGCGCGTAATTGGTTTCCCTTGAACGGACCCGCTTGGTTGGGAAAGCGTGGGTTTACTGAGACGTGACTTTGTCGCAGCGACGATAATAGGCGACTATGTCTACATCGACGGAGGAGAAATGTCGCAAAAGCTAGGTGACGAGACTTTACCACCCGACGAGGCACACACCAAGGGTAAGTGGTATCCGAGTCTCGTGACTGAACCTTCCCCTTCTCACACACCATGCAGTGAATTCCACCCTCTCGTTCAACATCTCGACCTCCTGGGAAACGGCAAAGGTCAATATCCATGCGTACGACAAGCCAGCGCCAAGGCTCAGTCGTCAGGTATTGTGGAAAGGGCAGAACCCGAACATCTTCTGGATCTGGGGCGGTAGGACGATACGCGGGATCAACAGGGACAGCATCGACAAGGACACGATATGGCGGTTCACGGCCAATGGGAAGGGTGGGGGCGACTGGTCCAGCGAGATCCCCAGCGACTCGGACGATTTTGAGGACATGCACCTGCCAAGTCGGTCGTCCTACACGACGTACAAGAACACGGGGTTCTCGTTCGGGGGCGAGCAGATCCCGGACTCGGATCCGGACATCGACTCTGACATGCAGCCGGTCCAAGGGATGATTACGTTCGACCTGAATTCGAAGACGTTTTCTAACGAGTCCACGCCCGATGTCTCGCCGCACGGGACGCTAGTCGGCGCGACAGCGGAATACGTACCTAATTTCGGTGACAACGGCCTGATCATGATCCTAGGCGGATACGGGTACACCTTGGACGTGGGAGCCCGGTCGCCCGAGCACACCCGCCGCTTCGACAACCTGACATTCTTCGACCCTGAGTCGAGGCAATGGTATTGGCAGATTTCCACGGGCGATATCCCGCCACCGCGCCTGGACCACTGCTCCGTCGGGGTGGCGAGTGGCCGGGATACTTACGAGATGTATGTCCGCTAGTCCCCTTCATATGGCCCCGGTGCCCCTTGTCCTTCGTAAATCCTGGGAATGAGACAGTTAACACGTTCGCAGCTTCATCTTCGGCGGGTACGACCCTACCAATTCGAAGACGTTTGATAACCTCCACGTCCTGAGCTTACCGGGCTTTGTATGGACAAGAATCGACGCCACGTCCGGGGGGCCCCGCAGCGGGCAGGCGTGCGTGGCCACCGGGAACAGGCAGATGCTCTCAATTGGGGGGATCAACACCCACGATGACAAGCCATGGGAGGACAAGGACGCCTTCTCTCAGGGCATAGGGGTGTTCGACATGACGGAGCTGCAGTGGAAGGACAGATATGACCACCAGGCGGCGGCTTACGACTCGCCCAAGCCCGTGAGGGACTGGTATTCTGGCGGGTAAGTCATGTCCGGCGCGTTGAGGCGGGGGTTTTCGCTCGCTAAACAGTTTCCAGGGGTTTGGACGGGGTTAAGTGGTCGTCGACGCAAACGGAGGCACTCTTCACATCCGTAACACCAGGTATGTGCCCGCCGCTACCACATTCTCCGAGATCCACGAGATACTAATCAGGCGACCGCAGACGTCCCTGAGGAAAGCGGAACCCCTGTTGGCGCTATTGCAGGCGGCGTCGTGGGCGGTGTGGCCGGCGTATCCCTTATCGGCGTCCTCGCATGGTGGATCTTACGGAGGAGGCGCAGGGCGGCTGCGGGCGCCTCTGGGGGTGACTACGCTCCGGCGCACACCGAGATGGATCAGGCGCACGCCGAGATGGGTGCGGCGCACACCGAGATGGACGGCAGGCCGAAGCCGACCGAACTGCCTCCCCACGGGCTCGCGCCCCAGCAGGCGCCGTCTGAACTGGCGGGCAAGGAAACGCCGATGCCTGCTGAACTGGATGCCCCGGCCGCAGAGCTGGACGGGTCGAATGAGGTTCCTCGTCGAGGTCCTTGATGAGACTGGAATGGGGAACTGTGATAGAGTGGAGTGTTTTCTTCGTCGGCTCGCATCGTAATCTTTTGATATATAGGGCTCAGGATGTCGAGACCGTAGGGCATTATCATAGATACCATGGTATACACATAAGCACTTTTCTTCTTTTCTCTTCAATGAACAAAAAAGATTGTCACCGTGCTGGTTCCCCCATGAGAGTATGCCTCGAGCTTTGCTGGACAAGATCTGAGCCTGGACAGGAAAGGCGGAAGGAACTTAGCTGCAGGTGATGTGGTCTGTGCGCACGGACCACAATTCAAAAAAAGCCATGAACTCACCTGTGAGCGGAACTCCAGCACCTTCACACCGGGTAGTACCTAGCAACAAACATTCATATTCAGAACCAGCTATTTCTGTTTTAGTCTCACATGTTCTATACATCCTAAATATATATAAGGACCAGGCAGAAAAGACACAATGGCGTCCGAGGCCGACAAACCGAACCCTCGAGTCCCATCCCTCATCCACAGCTGGGGGAGTAAGTCAGACCACGATGCTCCGTACTTCTCTCTGTCCACCGAACTAACATCCAAAAGCAAATCCGTTGCCCCCGACGGTACTCTGCTCCCTCATTGTCCCCTTGCACACCCGGCCCCTTCGAGCCCCCATCCTCTTCGTCGCGCCCCTTCTCTTCTCCTCATACGTCAACCTCTCGGGCTTCACCACCGACGCGGCCGCCATGTCGGCGGCTTGGAGTGGCATGTACGCGCTGCTGGCGATGCGGCGGAGGCAGAGCTGGAAAGGGAGGTTCTCGATGAGGGGCGCGGTCAGGGGTGCCGCGGTGGGACTGGGGTTGGCGAATCTGGTGTGCGGGGCGTGGGTTTGGGCGAAGGGGGATAGGAAGGCTGATGAGGAGGAGAGGAAGAGGAGGAACCGGTGGGGCTGACGCGTTTGGTTTGAGTTGTGTACGATTTGGGAGCTTGTGTGTGTGTAGGATAGAGCAGCAGTCTTGAGGCATTTGGCAAGCTTCTCGGTCTTCTGGGCCCGTCGGTTCGAAGAACATTTAAAGAGGGCGCATCTCCAGAGGATAGAAGATGAAGACCATATACATTTGTACTTTACAGATGGAACATCGTAACATGATCATCACGGTAATTCACATCCACTAGTGCCTAAGTGTGCTTATGTCCTGGCTTGTCTCATTGATTGATGGTCTCGAACATGTGTATAACTCCCAAACTCCGATCCTAATCCCTGCGCCAGCCGTAACCGTGCCTCAGCTCTTGAGCACACCCCTCTATCTGATATTATTTTCCGCCTTTTTGCGCCTAAACAAAGGAAATGATAAGTGAAGAGAAAAAGATATGAATACTTATCCCAAGGGGAGTAAAAGATGAGGAAAGCTGCGGTCTGCGGTGACCACAGAAGCAATATATGGCATGGGGTATCATGAATCCTGAAGCCCACGTGCTGCGCCTGTAACCTGAACACCATCCGAAATACAGACGAAAACAAATCCCTACTTTAAGACAAGGAGAAAAGAAAGAGGAAAGAAAAATATGAGACCAGGACAGAAAATGGACCATCGTTTCAAGCGCAAGCCTCAACTCTGGCGCTGCTCGGGAATGTTCGACGCGATGCGATAGACGCTGACAAACCAGATCATCGTGGCGAAGAGCGTGAACGAGAAGAGCCGCGAGAAGGGGCCTTGCGCGCGCATGGGAGCGCCCTCTTGGCAACGGATGGCGAAGAGCTTGGAGGGCTCGACCGCGGTGAGATACTTGATGTCCGCGTCGCGTGGCTTCGGGTTCGCGAACGAGTGGTACTCGGAGAGAACCGTGGCGAGGTCCCAGCCGTACAGCTTGCGGAGGACCCCAACGGTGCATCCAGTGCGGTGCTGCGTTTTACGTTAGCTGTTTTTGTTGCCAAGAATCTGAAAGATGGCAAAATGAATGGGGACCTGGTGCTTACCCTGCCGCGGTTGCAGTGCACGAGGACCGGGTGGTTGGCTTTGTCCAGCACCACCTGTAGAACCTCCCGCATCGTCTCAGCGGGGATGGACGCCTTCTTGGTGCCCTCGATGTCAAAGACAAGTTGTCTTATGCCGTGCTTCTCGATGAAGGCGGAATACTCCGTGTCCGGCTCATCCTTTTCCACCAGAGTACTGGAGGAGTAGAAGTCAGCCAAACAGGAACGTAGATAGAGAGAAGACCAGACGGTACATGTGAGCCACGTACATGATGGTCTTCAGCTGCAGACCACGCATGAAGTCGTAGCCCTCGGCCGTGGGCCAGGCGCTCCGGTAAATGCCCGGGATGACGACCCCAAAGTTCGAAAGGCACCCATCGGCGGGAGGCGTGGGCGACATGCTCTGGGGAGTCGACATGCTCGGGGTCAGAGTCGGGCTGTCGTCGCTCTTGAAGAGCCGTGTGCTCTCCATGGCCTTGTCCAGGTCGTCCTGCGCGGTCTTCATCCTAGAGGTCCGCCCGAGGGACTTCTGTGTGCTCTGGCATTCGTCTTTGTCTTCCATCTTGGTCCCGACCCGTGTACGTAGGCCTTCCATTTTCTGGTTGACCTTTGGTTGCTCGACCTTTGTGTCCATCACAGTAGTTTTGCTGAGAATTGTGCCGTAGGTTATTGTTGGAATGGGGTGTCTAGGATATGAGGCGGGGCAAGAGGTTCGGTTTCACGAAATGGATCGTGGGGATGAGGATGACAATAGTGCAGAAACTGTCTGAGGTTGACGAAAGAATGCACCTGTTGGCAATACGCTGCTCTTGGGGGTCTTGAAAGGCGTGAAGCCTGTGTGAAGAGCAGATATCGCAACGATGGGAAGGTGCAGCGTTCCTGGCAGAACCAGAAACAGAATCGAACAAAAAATGACCGAAGTCAAGGGGGGGTGGTGGGGGGAGTGGTCACTTCGACAACATTGTCAACGAAGTTTTGTGGCTTGATGGATTGGGGGAATCGAAATGATTATTGTCCGAGGACGAGGGAAGCCTGGCGGGCTCGGTGAGTTGAAATGGAAAGTGTTCGCGTGTAAGTTCCCTCGAGGTGAGCGGTTATATGGGGAAGCGTGGGGGTTTTCTGGGATGATGGCTCTGCAAGAGTGGACTGGACGGTTGGAGCGGCGACCGCTGGAAGTAGACTTGTGGTGGGAAGATTTGGGGGGCAGCCCGACTGAGTGGTGAAAGAGCGGGCGGGTGGCTCCAGGAAACTTAAAACGAGGGTTATGTTGCCCGGAGTGTGACCAGATGCGGCCCCCCTTTATCAGGAGTGATGTTTTTGAAAAAGAAAAGGAAGATTTAAAAATGGTCTGGCGGAGGGTTTTCGTGGTTGGGAAGGGGGGCCTAGACTCAGAAAGCATAAATCAGTTTTAGCTGGGGCGGTGGGTGCCGGGTGACCGTTTCATGGATTTAACTTCAAACCCCGAACCGGAAAGACCTCTCTCATTCCTCTAGATTGATTTCCCTTTCCAGTCGCCTCGCGTTGCGGCGCCAAGCCTGGGTCCCGGGAACCACTAGTGGAGCGCCGGATAGCTGGACAGTGGAGAATGCTAACTCGCGCCGGGTTGTGCGGAACGAAGCGAAGAGAACGAACAGCTTACGGGAGTAGTCCTATTATTAATGACGCGGTAGTGGGAACCGGCGAGGCATTAAGGGCATAGCACACGTCAGGAGGGAAAATTGTCGCGCGTCATACCATTGTCCTGGCTGGGCTCGGTAGCCAGAAGGTTTAAGCGCCGTTGCGATATGCCTCGTGTTACGGGGCACGCTTAATACGGCAGGCCGCAACTCCAAACCAGAAATGGGACTCTCTGACGTCTGGCGATCGGGTTGCAGCTATGGGGACGCGTGTGTCGCTCCGGGGACAAGCCACGGAGGTACAAACAGTCTCCCCCAGTCGGGAGAAGGGAGTCAAAAGTCACGGGGAGATCATGAGACAGGGCGAGTATGCCCGCAGATAGGTGCCTTCCGGTTGGTACTCTGTGTGGATGTGGGATGGGGATGGCGGGCGTTTTTCGCGGGGTGGCAAGGGGTCGGGAGTACGCTGCAGGCGATCTCCAGTGAAGCGACACGACAGTTCATCGACTTGGCAAGGGGCTGCTCCTGCGGGTTGTGACTGGCTTCCGTCGCAGATCTGCCCGGGAATGGGCGACGCGATCCAAAACTAGGACACGCCATCTTGGTACGTGGAAGATCTGACATTACTGGAGGGAAAGAGTGGGCGGTATCACACCAGATCGTCGGAGGTGGGGGAGCACAGCTGTACGATTACTGAGATTTTGCCCGACGTTCCCGCCTATTGCTCCACGAAGGATCTGGCGAGGTGTCTCGCGTAACCGGGTGAGGGAAACGCCACTATCGCTTGGCGGGGTGCCTTTGGCCACCAGCTGTGCGCCACCAAAGTCAGCCCTGGTGCTGGGGCCTTCCTCTGCTCCAGCAGCGCTGGCGTTTTGCACAGCAGGGCAGATAGGCTTTTGCATGTCTAAAGTGACGCAACGGTACGGTACGGAAGTACTCTGAAATAAACAAAATAACTATAATAGTGATTCGTGGCTATAATTCCTCCTCTTATTGTCCCCTCCGTCGCAATGATGTCTATCCCCGTATTATCACCACTGGGCAGGAGAGCCCGACGGACGAGAAAACGTCATCGACCGGGATACCCCCCGTCTGTCAGAGACGGTGGAGGGCCGGCCCAGATGCTTGCATCAGCCCGGGCCACCCGAGTCCGAGCTTGACTATTGGCTTCGACAGGATGCGTCGTACTTGTACAGTGAGACAACTGGGGATATTTATATCATTAGTGCCGAGACCCTCCGTCTGCTAAGCCTTGCCGTCAACGTTCGTCTCCTTGGCGCCTTGTTATCTATTACAGTCTCGAGGCACATGTCATTAAGGTATGGCTCAGACACAGGATCGCCTGGTGAATACCGAAACTGGTCAACCGGTGTGTACGTCCTTAATGGAAATCAAAGCAAGTATGTCTGACTAGGGTAGGAAGTAGGGCCTGGGAAGCAGCTTTTCAGGTCATCATCTTGGACTAGCTTCCCCCATAGGACAAGCAGCCGACAGTGAGGACTGATCACTGAACAGGAAGATACGTCCATCGTTGTCATGTGAGGAAGAGGCAATACACACCGCCAGAACAGGTAGCCTGCGGATGCCTATTATTATCTATATTACAAAGATACCACCGACACGTAAACGCCTCGCAATGCCATCCACAGCCACGATCCTCCAAAAATCAAGTGAAAGCCATATCCAGTCCTTAGCTAAGCACTTCCAACAGGTGATGCGCAAGCATCACCACCATCGTCCACAGCCCCTCGTCAAAACACCCCTTACACTTCCCGTCCCCCGTCCACATCTTGCTCGAAACATACCCCACAGCACCGAGTTCCCCCGCGCACAACACCAAGCTGACTGCTCTCCCCACTGTTAGCCCCCTTTGCACGGTCCTCAGGGCGATGCGCACGATGTGAAGCACAGCCATGGCGAGGCTCGCCTTCATCATCTGGAAGCTCGGCGAGCCAGGGTTCTGGACGGCGTAGATCCAAAGACCGAGGATTGCGACTAAAAATGCAGCATCCGCTGCCCGGGTATTTTGCGCCGAGGCGGAATCTCTGCCGCTTGGCTTCATGGGCGGCAGCTTCCCCGGCGAAAACGGGTTCCCTTGCCGGTTCTTAGCCCCCCGCGATATCGGCCTCTCTTCCTCCTCCTGGCTGAGCGTAAAACTGCTGTTCAGCAGATCAGCCAACCCACTTCTCGGGTCCTTGCCCGCGGACGGGAAGAACGAAGGCTGCGTAAACTCGACGCTGCCCCCCCCCGGTGATCCACCGCTCTCAAGCTTATTCCCACCGAATCGCGCCGTGAAGTGCTGCCTGTCCTGCTTGATAGCCTCCGCGGCCGGTGGCGCAGGGTTGTACAGCTTCTGCGCGGGAGGCTTCGGTGCCGCTGGCACCCTCGCCCAGAAGGGCCTCTGCGGCTGGTATCCGTGGCTCTGAGGTTGACCGAAGGGTTGGGGTTTCGTTGTGCCTAAGTCCTTGAAGGCCGGGGGAGGGGAGATCGTGGGGGACCACTCCATCTCGTCGGAGTACTGAGGAGGGGCGCTTTGCGTATCGAGGCGTAGTGGTGCCGGTGGGAGAGGGGTCGATACGGGACTTTCATTTAGCCCGTTGCCACCACTCCGAGTAGGTGTGTTCAGGATATCGTCCAACACGTCGGAAAGATTCTGCGCCGAGTCCTTCTTGTGTTTTACCCCCTGGCTGGACCGCGACGCCTTTGGGCGCAGGCTGGGAATGTCGGCCGTCGCGAATAGAGGCCGCGTATCCATTCTGATGCACCGCCCTGCAAGCACGTAGATCTAAGACAAAGTTAATTAGCAGCAGTCTCAATGCGAATCTGTTAGCGGGAGGTCTTACATAGCAAACAAGCCCCGCCACGAACGCGTGGATGGCGAACTGGGCGCTCATCTCCTCCGAGTGGTTTACCTCGAGCTGCACCACCCGTGGGAACAAGTACCTGGAAATGACCAGCAGCGTCTGGAAGGCGTACCACTTTGGTAAACCCAAAAAAGGGCGGGAGAAGCCCCTGACGACCTCAGGGAACTTCGGATTCCACCAGGCGCCCAGAACAGTCGCGTACAAAGATAGTCGAATCAACCGCTCCGTAGCCGGTAGGTACCGAAATACGCGCTCGCTCGCGCCAAGCACGACGGGCAGCCACCCGCCCTGTTCTCCGAGAGGCATATTATTTGCCATGAGCTCAGAGCCCGCGCGTAAGTGCCAGAGGAGCTGCAGAACGAGGCTACAGCGCCACAACCACCTCCCTATGAAGTCCGTTATGCCCATCAGCGTCCGCTCCCTCGGGGTCAGCTTCTTCGTTCTATTCCTCTCCAAGTTGCGCCGCAAGAAGTCCGTCCTCGCGATGTAGCCCGCATGGTTAAGCTTCCCGAGGACGCGCGGCTCGCACTCGTCGCATATCTGGGGATAACGCTCTTCTAACTCTGCGCGGTACTTGTAATATTTGCGCTCGAGCTCCGGGTAGGCTGGGTCATCAGGGTCGTCGGGGAGGTATTCCGCCAGTAAAGAGGTGAAGAACTGCTGGTTCTTCAGGCAGGTGGCGCAGAAGATGGCTTCGGACGGGGTTTGGTCCCCGGGGGACGCCGATGCGGCTGATCGCTGGTAGGCATATTGGGTGGACTCGAAGTTCGAGGCTGTCGTCGCGACTGGAGGGTCCGTGATGTCGCCATTCTACACGCCTGTTAGCGCAGCTCCTCGTAGCCAGGGCGGAATGGAAGAAGATACACACCTCATCGAGATAGTTTGTCGCATCGCAATGCAGGCAGAGAAACTGCCGAGTAGAACGGTCATTCTTCTTGTTGGAGGCGCGGCCACAGTAGAAGCAGCGCAGGTACCGAGATGCCTTGAACGGGGCCATTCTTCTTTACAGATCGCCGTCGAGGCAGGGGTCCTTGGCCAAGGTCATTGGAGGCGAATCCGGCGATTGAGGTCGGAGTGCGTGTAGGTTTGTTTAGGAACAAAGTGCGGAAATCCATAAGAAGATAAAGTGGGTGCTTGTCGTTGTTCCTTGCTAAATAAGTGGTGGGCGCGTTCACAGCTTCTCGTTGGTAGAGAGGTCTTGCTTGTTCTCCACCAAAGAACTACGTAGCGCTGGGTGCGCCAGTTGCAGATTCGGTATGCAGTGCCAACTCAATTGAACCTTCAATCCATACCACGTTCACAGGACCCTTTGTTTCTGGGCAGATGCACTGCAGGAACACCATATCACTGAAACCAGGATTTTCATCTATTCATCCGCCAAAATCACGTGCACATTATTGAGAGCTCCATATCTGATGAATACTCTCACCACCCAGCACTATTATTGAGAATCAGCAAATGGGCACGTTCAGAACCATACTAATGACAAGCAGCTAGACAGGAACCCTTGTGGAAGGCTTGTACCTTTTGAGATGGGCCTTTTCAGGCGGATCTGAGGCTCAGTTGCAGGAGTGTAGACACCAAGGAAAGAGCAAGCAAGTCAAGCTATTCATATACCCAAGGTCGTCCTGCTGTCAGACCCAGCCCAACCTACCGTTCACAACCACATTCAAGCCCACACCATGGAATACGTTAATGGTGTCATTGCAGGGCTTCTCCTGGGAGCCCCTGTCACGCTCTGGGCTACCACCACAACCTTGATAGTCCTCGGGGCGGTCTCATGTACCGTCATGGTATTTCTCCTTACTCCTTGGGTTGGGTTTGATCCACCCATCCAGCATTACCTGCCTTTTATAGTGGGAGTGTTCTTGGGCCAAATACTAGGCCTCGGGTGCAGATATCCCTTCGAAGCTGTGATGGTTGGGGCAGTTTTTGCGCTGGCCATCGTCGTTTTCATTGAAGTACGTTTGTCAGGAATCTCCTGCTTAGCTGCCTATACTGACGTATGCAGATACGCCATGTCACACTTAGAAGGAGCAGGCGGATATATCCCCTCACAGCTGCCGCGGACTGGCGACAGAGGCTGGAAGAGAAGGGTGAGGAGAGCCCATTGTACGTTCTCGCTGTCCTCGGCTCCGGCGGCCACACCAAAGAAATGCTCCTCATGATGGGAGGTGACTTCCGCGGATCCGAGCAGTCCCACCGCCGATACGTCGCCACTAAAGGCGACAACATATCCGTGAAGCAAGCGAAAGCATTCGAATGGAATCTCAAAAGGGTGTGGAAGCACCCGGGAACGTATGACTTTTGCATAGCGACAAGAGCCCGACACGTCCATCAGTCCCTCCTTACCACGCCCATCTCCGCCCTGCGGTCTATACTGGACATATTCCCTATCCTACTTAGTCGGCCCCAGCAGATCAGCTCTAGCTCGCCCCTCTACCTGCCGGACGTCATCTTCACCAACGGCCCGGCCACGGGCTTCTTCGTGGCCTTGGTTGCGCATTTGCTCAGGATATTCTACATCGTCCCTGAGAACAAGATGCGAATCCTCTTCATAGAGTCGTGGGCGCGGGTGTCGAGCTTGAGTCTAACAGGGAAGTTATTTTATTACACTGGTATCGCGGACATGTTCCTCGTTCAGCACGAGGCTGTGGCCAATATATATGGCGTACTGAACGCGGGCTGGCTGGTGTTGGATCCATCTCAGAGGCACAACGATGCATCATAGAACAGCGTCTTCAAGGCACGCAGGCTGGTACTCAATACGTCCGAAGCGCAGGAGTCCAGCACAATAGGATTGCAGGAGTCTCTGATTCTTACATACATACAGATGTTCAGCTAGTTGTACAAGTGTAGCGCTCTAAATATCCACATTCCCCCTCAAGCCTCATCCGCAAGTGCATGCGTGGCACCCGCGGGTGCTGTCGGAGTCGCCGTCGGCGCAGAAGGATCAGCGTCCGCCCGGTTCGCCCGGATCCTCTCAATCTCCGAGGCAGCCCACGTCTTCCACCTCTCAAACTCCTTGCCCTCCAGCTCGTGGCCTATCTCCAGCCTCGTCTTGCCGAAGTATGCGCCGACGAACTGCGCTTCCTCCTTGGCTATCCTCCGCTCGATCTCCTCCTCCTGGCGCAGCGCGTAGAACTCGCGTCGTGCGATGTCGTAGGCTTCATCCTTGGGCATGCCGTTGTCCATGAGCCAGAGCTGGCGTTGTACGACGCTTGCGAGGCTTAGTCTCTTTGTCTATCGTCCGGTATTGGAGTTTTGGGGGGAAGAGACTCACCACTCTCCGCTCAGGGCCATTCCTGGCTGCCGCACGCCCCTGCTCCAGTCAAGCATTTGCGAGTCCTTTCCATCCAGCTCGAGAATCATGCGCGGCCGTGCGAGTTCCCAGGGGTGGTCCTTATAGAAGTTCTGACGGAGGCTATCCTCAGGGAACACGATCCGCTGCGGGCGGTACACGTTCCTCGGCCGCTTCTGCTTGGGATTTGGTTGCCGGAGCTGGACGGCGACGGGCCTCGTTAGGGTCTCCGAGGGGGGTACATCGTAGAGAACCTTGTACCACGGGGGTTCAGGCGCAGGGTATTTAGAGCTGATTTTTGACCGGAGCTCCGCGGTCGCCATTTGGTAGACCTTTGCAGGTCGTATTTGGCGACCCATGTTGGGCGAGTATCTGGCTACCGGACAGATGGGCTGTCAGGGCCAATTGAGGAGGCGAAGGCGAGATTCGAAAAGTATCATTCGTCGTTCAGGTAGATGTCGAGCGGTTTGGCGCGGTAGGAGGGACGAAAAGTTTCCGTGCTGTGGTAAATTCCGAGCTTTACCCGGACTAGTCCCTTCGTCCAATGTCGTGGTTCGGGGCCCCACTTCCCTGCAGCTCTTCAATGCGTGCACCTCGAAATTTTGAGGAAATCTCCAAGCGACTTTGCACCTTCTTGTACATATTGTCTGATGCATGAGTTGTTGTTACTTGATCCCGGCTATCGTTCGCTATTCGTCACAGTCGGCAGCACACCTCCAAACATGCTGGAGAGCTCATGAAAGTCTCCAGCCGAATCGATGGGTCAATATGCGCTGCCGCCCTCTCCGCTAGATCCGCCGTCGCCTCGTCCAGCACCTGGACGTGTCGCGACGGCGCCGTTCGAAGATACCACGAGCGCACCCGTCCAGAGCCATCGAAGGCCGCGAGACTCAGCCCCTCTGCGACTTGCGTCAACACACATACATGGCTTCGATCGACTTTCCTTCCTGCGTTTCCTTTACCCCGACAACCATTCCGGCGCGGCATTACCACTTCGACATCCCCTAGAAGTAGAGCCAGCGCGGCCGAAGCCAGCTCGCCATCTCAGCCACCGACAATAGAACCACCGCGGACGGAATATTCAAAGGATGAGCTCCTCTCGCTCGTTGACCAGGAGGGCGCCGGTCCGGTCGATGAGTATCTCCAGTTCCACCGAGACCCCTACCTTCGTGGCTATGCCCAGCCCGATGGACCGAACATCGTGGTATCCGACAAAAAGGAAGACACGAGCTATCCGTCACGGGAGGCCGCAATATACGGGCACGAAAAGGCTGAGCCGGTGGTTGACCAACTCCTCAACGCTGTCCGCCTCCGACTACGGCAACGACATCGTGTCAGTCTCGATACCATCTTCCGGCTCTACAATAAACTTCCCGAGCCGCGCATGCTCCATATATCGGGCCCTTTACGACAACAATTACTCCGCGCATTGGGAACACCAGAGAGGCGGGATTCAAAGTCGATGCTGCGATACTTTGCTGCAATAACCGACGCCAAGAACTGCGGCATTAGTCTCCGGCTACAAGAGTGGAACTACGCAATGGCCTTCGCGAGTAGGTACGTCCGCAAGACAACGGAGGTGGAGGCGGAAGCAACACTCAAGCTTTGGAGCGAGATGGAACGCGAGTTCGGGAAGAAAGGTAACGAGGTCACGTTCAACATCCTCTTCGATGCCGCCTCGAAGTCGGGAAACTTTTCCCTCGCGGAATTGATCTACAAGGAAATGGAGACTCGGCAGATGCCGTTCAACCGCTACCATCACGTTAGTCTCATTCACTACTTCGGCCTCAAGATGGACGGCGACGGTATACGTGCGGCATACAGGGAGATGGTGGAAGCAGGGGAGATTATCGACTCCGTCGTCCTGAACTGCGTTATATCGGGGCTTCTGAGGTCTGGGGAGGAATCTGCGGCGGAGCAGGTGTACGAACGCATGAAGGCCAGCCTCAAAGAGGACATCAAGAACATTCCGGGACGAGACTACGTCACCAACAAGGTCATCACGAAGGTGCTTATGATGTTTGGTAAGGTGGGAAGGCAACATCCTGACATGAGAGAGGCGTTCCAAAGCGTCGCGCCCCTCACCCCCGATATCCAGACCTACAAGATCCTGGTGAACCACTTCTCCATGACGACAGGAGATCTCACCAAAGTCGCCCGCTACCTCGACGAGATGAAGTGGTTCGCTGTCCCCCTCCACGGTTCCATCTTCCTCTCGCTCTTCCAGGGGTTCGCTACGCACGGCGGATTCTCAGGCGCCACATGGAGCGAACAGCGGCTCCGCGGCGTGTTCAGGGCCCTCTTGGATGCGCTGGAGAGCGGGGTGAGAGGACTGTACGTCGAAGTGTGGCTTGCCATGTGGGTGCTGCGGGCATTCAAGAAGTGTATCGGGCCTGAGGAGGCAAAGGAGACATACGCAATATTGAGGACACACATGTACATGACCCAGGCGCAGGAGAGCTTCATGGAGGAGTTCCTTGGTGATTTGTTGAGCGACAGGGATTTGTCACTGTATAAGAAGAGCAAGACCTGGAATCGGCGGCCAGTCAAAAGCGAGATAGTTCGGAAACAGTCAGCATAGATCTCTCATACCCCTATGTATACCATAGCAATATGTAGACGGCTCCACTGATGCTTTTCCAGAGAGAAAGATAGTCACTCTTGTCCTCAAGGATTGGCTCAAATCGGAGGACAAAGGGAAGTGTAATATATAATGGAGCAATGGCTTTGTGTCTATTTGATTGTGTACACTTTTCCACCTTGTTACTTCCACCTCTAGCACTTGACGGAAACCATCAGAGCTATCCAACCCGAACGGCCCGCCGAATTGACCAAAAAAGAAACTTTCTTAAGCCTTGGGCTTGTAGGTTTGCCAGGCTAGATATGCAAGTTAGCATCTCCAGTCCCTCACGTCTTACTTCCAGACCACCTAACAGAGCATCGTGCGGGAAATTTCGCCGGGAATGGGCACTCACCAGAGGTGGCGAAGGGCAGGCCGAACCCGGTGGCCATGAAGCCCCAGTAGCCGAACGCGAACCACTTCGAGCGGGGGTTGAAGGGAATATTAGTGTAGGGGCCCTCAGGGTAGTGGTAAGGCGAGGAGAACTGGGCGCGGGTAGTGTGGAAGCCGCGGCGACCGACGGCGCGGGTGGCGAGGCGGGCGTACATCTTTCCTATACTCGAGAAGCGCGTCAGTTGGATCAATTGGCGGAATTGGGAAGGAGACCGGACATACCGGTATTGGATTCGTAAGGAGCGGAGTCGGGGCGATTGAGGGTTCGGTGATGTTTGTGAGGTGAATTGAGGATGGTGGTCTGAGGTTTGCTTAATTGGATCTTGGCGTCGGCTAAGGCTCGGGATGAAAGAGCTTGGGTCACCGCTTTCCTTTTCAGTGTGGTGTTACTATGGGGCTTTCTGCCGCATTGGAGGGACGTCAACCTCGGGAGTTCCCTTGCGCTCCACTCCGAGCTTTATCAAGCACAAACAGTACAGAGGTAATGTGTTGAAATATCGAAATGTGGAGGCCCAGACCACACTCATGGGGTGGTCTCTGCATTCTCAGCGACCCAATCGAAGCTTTTCAGATCCTCATTTTGAGAGGTACTCTGTCGCAGATTTTGCGCATATGTCCTCAACGGGAATGCGTATTCGTATTGAATCAAATCCGGGCAATGTTTCTCTCAGGGATCGCTTTCTCCGGCGTCCTGTTGTGACCGTTTGCGCTTTTGGTCTACCCGGAATTATGACCTCTCTGTCCGCATCAAGGTCCCTTGCGCCCTTCCAAGCAGCAGTTGAGATGGTACACGAGCTTTTGAAGGTTACCTGATAAACGAGTTCTTATATATCCAGCGCTTCGTATCTCAAGCCTACCTGAGAAGGCATAATTCAGGAATAAATACCACTTAGTTGTCGTTTCCACAATTGACAAGTTTCTAAGTCTCGTATGGTAGTCTATACGCGTCATATGGGATGACGATATCTGGCATCCTTCCAGTTGAAACCTCACATTTTGAGTGCGTACACTGTTTGCCGCTACCTACATGTAGGGTACACGTATGGACAAGGACGAGCCCTCTTCCACTGCACCAAAGAGCATCCGAGCAAGGAGCCGCCGATGAATGCTGGTTTCCGGCAATGTTTCCTAGGGCCCCAGCTGCACCGGTTCTGGAAGACGTTTCGCATCTAGTAGGGAGCCTTTTTTGGACCATTGACACTGGTCGTATCGTTGGTTACTGCTATTCCCCTGCTTTCTCCACTTCCACACGCCCAAAGCTGAAAGCCATTCTAGACTTTCTTCAGATTCCCTACGGGGAAGGCGAGCTACATATTGCAGGGCTCGACACGCACAACGCTCTACGGGCTCTCCTAACCATCGCTGCCGATTGCGCCTATACGCTGAAGTTGAAAGAAATCAGTCCACCAGACCTTGACTGGTTCTCGATTTACCTCGCCTTAGTCAGTATCGGCTGCGGTTCATCAACCAGTGGTATCAAATAGGGGAAGGCGAGTTCTAGCTCCAAGTTATGTAAAGGCTTATCAGGTTTACTAACGGCAGGACAGGCGGGCGACCGCTCGTAGGGGCCGAGCAAGTCATGTTCGTTGGACCTTTCGAAGTGACGGACAGCCGTGGGTAGTCGGTTTAGGAGGGGCGCTAGGAGATTCATAGTGGGAGAAATGAGAGGTAACGAATCATACATGATGGTACAGATATCGTTATTATACAAAGAAGTGCTGGGCTGCCGCCTGATTTAGATTCTAGCTTACAATGATAATATCTACTCTCCAGCTCGCCTCAACACTCAACCTCGACCATGGAGAGTTCTACTGGTCCGAGTGATCTGCGGACGCCTCAATATCCACACCCGTTTCCTCTAGTAGCACTTCACGCAATGTCGTGAGGTCCCTGTAGTAGAGCCACTTCCCCTCTTCGGTCTTGTTCTGACTGTCTTTGGCGATGAAGTAGCCGTACCGCTTGGGACCAGATATGGGGGACGAGAGCCATATCTCCTTGTTGGGTGGTTGCTTGTTTATGACATATGTTCCAATTGGGGCGATGGTTATTGTTATGACACCAGCCTTGAGCCTCTTGTTAGCGGATTGTATTGGCATGTGAGAAGCCAAAGGGACTGGAAGAAGAAGTGGCTAGGCCAAGGAAGAAAGAATTCTAGAGAGGAAGGGGAAGTGCTTACAGAGAACTCAACATCGACATCCGTCCGCGAATCTTGTAGGTCCTCGTACTTTGTGCAGATGAGGTCGAGGTAGTAGTCCGACAGCTCGTGGTACTCGCCGTCTGACAGCCCTGCGGCCTTGTAGACCTTGCGCCGTTCCCTCTCGGCGGGGTCCTTCACCCCTGCGAGGCGGCGTTCCTCGAGACTGGAGCCAATGCGAAAGCGTGCGGGAGTCGCTGATATCGCGCGGCGGGAGTTGGTGGCGTGTATCGCGAGGGAGGAGCGGAGGAGGGGTCCAGGCCGGAGGAGGTGTGCGCCTCGCGCGAGGCGGAGGGCGGTTGGTCGCATGACGGGAATTCGTCCGCCGGAGATTTGGAGTTGTAGGGTTTGTGAAGGGGCAGGTTTGGGGGGAGAGTTCACGTTTGCATTGTTCGCGGACGAGAAGGTAGGTCGGGTGCTACCCGAAGTGGACTTGTGAATGCGCTAGGGGAGGTGGACTTCGAGGCGGCGTGCTCGGGTTTTCAGGATGGAGGTTCTCGAAGCTCGAATGTTAAGTCTTGATGTGACGCGCCAAGAAATTCCGTCACTTCCCGGGTGGCCCGAGCGTCTCCTCTCAGAACGTCCGAGAAAATCGGACCTGCTCGGCCGGGAAGTCGGGGTGTGGCTGCAAAGGCTGCAGTTTTTTGCTGGTTGACGGGTCCCTTTTCAGCAGCATTTCCACCAGCCGTCACTCACCGAATACAGCACTGGGATATTCTGCTCTTGTCTCTGATCGAACATTCATTTTATTTTCCGCGTACATGCTCCGTCATTCAGAGCAGCGAGTATCTAGTTGGTATTGGCCGTGGACTTGATCTTGTGCCTCAACATGGGGCCCCAGAGCCCCTCGAATCGGTTCCCACTCGGGGACCTTGATTATCTCACAATCTGTGAATGCCCGTATGAGTATCCGGTTCTCTGCCACTTCTACTATTGCTTCCTGCTACGCAGACCATCTTAGAGTTAATAACAGCATCGCGTACAGCATGTAAGTAGAATCATTACCAGTATTATGGAGTTCATGCTGTTTGTAGGGACAGCCCAGTCAAGTTAAAACACCCTGAGAATCGGCAGTTGATACGTGATGACTCGTGAGTGTAACAAGAACTGCCACCATAGGAATTGAGGCCGGAATACCAACACCCAATCTCTGAAGGACGTTGTTATCCTATTTTACAGAATACCTAACGAGAGTGATAGGCTGGAGGCCATCGGACGTAGCCACATTGGAGGTTGTTACCTGAACTCGCAGATATTAGCTAAGGTAGCGACTACGTTGACTTGCCCAATACACTTAGTCTCGGCAAAATACACTTCTGGAAGACGGCAATGTCACGTTCTTCAAAATCCTTCGATGCATGCGCAGTTGAGTATTGGGGTGTTTCGACGCCGCGGGTCATCCAGGACGACGGAACTTGCGGCTTAAAAATGTATCTAGTAGGTGGTGTTGCGATGCTAAGCTCTTTGACGCAGGGTACAAATGTCCTGTCATGCAGTGTAGCGGCCCTATCTGTTCTTGAAACCTCGAGATAGATAGGCACAAAACCGAAATCCAGAGACAGAGAAGGCAAATGTTGTTGGTTGTTGAATAGTCGTAGTAGTAGCATCAATCACTTCAGGCCCTTGTGAGCATTCATGATGAATTAAGTTGCTGAGATTGGATGGAGGACTGGAAGGAAGAGTGGGACCGTTTGTGCGAGCAAGCGTTACTGAGCGGTTGATTGGAGGAAAATGTGCGTGGAAGTTCAAATAAACCAATCCGGACGGGTGCTTTCAGGCAGAGGTTCAAGACCATGATTCGTTCCCGGATGGCTCGTGCGTCTCCACTCAACCCCAAGAAATCGGAGCGGGCGCCGCAAACCTCGTCTGATCCACTTGCAGCCGGACAACATCCCTCCAATTCCCGCCCTCCCGACTCTAACTCTTCGAAGGGGCTTATACCGATCATGCTACGAACGCTAGTGAGGCGCGCGGCCGCGGCTCCGAAGCCTCCGCTGACGATATACACGAACCCTTACCGGCCGAAGAAGGTTTGGCCTCCCGATTACGGCCAGCTGTCTCCCCAGGAGCAGCTGCGGTTCGAGAAGAAGTATAAGAGGAGGGTGACGCTGGCGTGTGCGCGGCCGAGGTGGGACAAGGGTATCAAGCTGGCGCAGCTGGTGACCATAGTGGGTGCGTAACCCTGTTGGGTTTGGCTGGTACTAGGGAGAGGGAGAGGAGATGCTAACGCGGGAATTCAAGGCGTGGTGTTTTACATGGTGTTCTTCTCCGAAATGGAATTCTATGGACAGTCGTATAAGCCGAAGGAGGAGGTAAGTTGGAACGGCCCTACCCTGACTAGCCGGGACCGGCCGGGGGCTAACTTAGTCTTCCGCAGCTTGGGAAGAGTGTTGGGACTCTTTTCGGCATCTTCTCCGAAGAAAACCGGTACGACCGCAATCCCGACAGTTTGCCGTCCAAGTCAGGCATCAAGAAGCCGAGCGAGAAGTCGTGAGAGCCGATGGGAGACGCCCTGTTCGAGTAGAGACATGCATCATACGGAGTTCTGTGTTGGAATACCCGGTCCCAGTATATGGCGGTTTCAAAGACCTATTAATTGTAGAATACATGGCAAAGGAAATCCCACCTCATGTCGCCATCCCGTTGCTCCCATATCCCCAATCCTCTAACTCCCCGTGGTATCAAAAAGCCAAGCCTCAGACCTCATACCCATCACCTAGCGTTCCACCCGAAGTTCGTCGCCATTCCCAGCCCAGTACCGAGCCCCGCTCCCCTACTCTCATTAACTGGCCTCTTCGCGACCGTCCCTTGCGCCCTAACGCCTGACACAATCCTATCCAGGTTCGTCTCGATGACTACCCCTCCCACAATCATCTCGCTCAGTGCCGCGTGCAGCGTCTCGAAGTTGAAGATGAGGTCCAGCTCGCAGACGTTCTCGAAGAGGCGGTCCAGCGCCTCGACATAGACCTGGATGAGATCGATAAGGGCGAGGGGTGACTCCGTGGCGGTGGAGATGACGATGAAGAAGAGGGTGGCGTAGTTGCGGTAGGTAACAAGGGAGGGAACGTCGTTCTGTTCCTCGGGGGAGGATGAGGTCGTGGAGGTTCCTGAGGCGGCGAGGAGAGGAGGGAGGGGGAGGAAGTTACAGGATCCGGCGGGGCGGTTGGAGACGAGGGTGAAAATTTCGGATATTAGGCGCTGTTGCATTGTTGTGTCCTGTGAGAGGTGTTAGCCTTCTGGACGTGGGAAACGCCGGTGATGGTTATTTTGAAGGAGGGAGAGGAAGGGGCGGGGGATGCTTGCGAGTTGGGTATAGAACTTGGTCAGGCGCGGTTGGCCTGACCCGTTGAAGACCAGGAAGGCGTTGATCATGGTGAGTTTCTATGCTCTCTGCGTGTGGAAATATCTATCTGCTACACGGGCACGGAGTTGGTCGTTCAAGATTGGCTGGTAGGGTTCGCTGGGGCTAGTGAAGCTCTTCAATGATGTTTCAGGGTCGGATTGGCGGTGCTCTGCAAGTGGTGTCACATGTGAAGGAAGACACCACTGGGCTGGTAGCGGCGCTTGCGTCCACCGCCACAGCAGGCGCCTCAGGTCTGCCCCGCACCTGACTCATGCCACTGCCCCTCCCCCTCCAAATTGTGGCGTTGCGACTCGCAAAACCCGACCACATCCGCACCGGCCGCCTAGTTTCGCCCGTCTGCCGCTGAAACAAAATTCCCTTCCCCTAGACAAGATACCCGATACCGAAAGATATCCGCGAATATGGAAGGCCAAAGCTCGAAGACGAAGGAGCTTAAGGGGGTATGGGCTCCAATTGACTTGACTCAGACCGTACCCGCCTTACCCCGCTAACATCTTTGCACCTAGACGGAGAAGCGAGACGCCCTCACTGCATGGGAGCAGGAATGCCAGGCGGTGGGTTATTCCAGTCCCCCTTACAGTGGCTCCCTTGAGCCATAGTATAGGACTAACAGCTGTAGAAATGGGAGGAAGATGGTGTCTTCCAGGTCAATCCCCCTTCGATTGACGAAATTCCCCTGGCCTCTATGAGCGCCGCCGAGCTTCGCGAGAAGCGCCCGAGATGGCACGGGAACATCGCCTATCCTTACATGGTACGACGTCTTTTGACTTGTAACCAAGAATGGGAAGTGACTAACACTGGATACCAGAATGGTGCTCTTCACGCCGGCCACTCGTTTTCCATCTCGAAAATCGAATTCCAAGCCGGTGTAGCTCGCCTGCAGGGGAAGACGGCCCTGTTCCCCATGGGTTTCCACTGCACAGGAATGCCCATCAAGGCCTGCGCGGACAAGCTCACCAAGGAGATTGGAATGTTCGGCCAGAACTTCGAGAACTACAAGGAGGAAGAAGAGGAGGAGCCAGCTGCTCCGAAGGAAGCCGCGCAAAAGGTCGACCCCACCAAGTTCAAGGCCACCAAGAGCAAGGTCGCCGCGAAGAACATCAAGGCGAAGTACCAGTTCCAGATCATGCAGTCGATCGGCATTCCCACGGAGGAGATTCACCACTTTGCCGACGCGAACCACTGGATCACCTACTTCAGCCCCCTCGCTACCCGCGATCTCAAGAGCTTCGGCGCCCGAATTGACTGGAGGCGCAGCTTCGTCACCACCGACCTGAATCCCTACTACGACAGCTTTGTCCGCTGGCACATGAGGAAGCTGAAGGAGGAGGGCAAGATAAAGTTCGGAAAGCGGTATACTATCTACTCTATCAAGGATGGGCAGCCCTGTCTGGACCACGATCGCTCTTCAGGAGAGGCTCTCAACCCCCAGGAGGTTGGTTACCCCAACAACTAAAGTTAAGACGACGCATGCTAACGTATGTAGTACACTGCTCTCAAAATGAAGGTCCTCGAGTGGGCTCCGAAGGCCGCCGAGGCGATTAAGGGCAAGGTACCTGACGGTTCCAGCGTCTTCCTGGTCCCCGCCACCCTCCGGCCGGAGACCATGTACGGTCAAACCTGCTGCTTCGTCGGCCCCAAGCTACGGTACGGTGTATTCCGCGCGTCGGAAAAAGAATACTTCGTCGTCACAGAAAGGGCGGCTAGGAATATGGCTCACCAAGGTATTTTTGAAGAAGACGGTGTCATCAAGAAGGTCGCCGATCTTGACGGCTCGGATATTATCGGGTCTCTCATCAACGCGCCTCTTTCCCTCCACAAGGAAGGTGTAAGGGTCCTGCCCATGGAGACTGTCCTTGCGAGCAAGGGTACCGGTGTTGTCACCTGTGTTCCGTCGGACAGCCCTGACGACTTCGCGACGGTGGCGGATCTCGTGAAGAAGCCCGAGTTCTACGGTATTGAGAAGGGGTGGGCTGACAAGGAGATCTTCCCTCTCATCGAGACCCCGTCATATGGTGACAAGTGCGCTGAGTTCCTCGTGAAGCAGCTCAAGATCTCCTCCCCCAAGGACACGGTTCAGCTCGCGAAGGCCAAGGAGCTTGCGTACAAGGAGGGTTTCTACCAGGGTGTAATGAAGGTCGGTGACTTCAAGGGTGAGAAGGTTGAGGTCGCCAAACCCAAGGTCCGCCAGCAGCTGCTCGACGCTGGAGAGGCCATGGCCTACTCTGAGCCTGAGGGTTTGGTCATTTCCCGGTCCGGAGATGAGTGCATTGTCGCGCTGATGGACCAGTGGTTCATCGAGTACGGAGAGGAGTCGTGGAGGAAGGTTGCTCTGGACTACGTAGAAAACGGACTGAACACATATTCTGCCGAGACCAGGCACAATTTTGAGGGAGTCCTCAACTGGCTCAAGGATTGGGCTGTGAGCCGAAACTACGGTCTCGGAAGCCGGCTGCCTTGGGATGAGAAGGTCCTTGTTGAGAGTCTCTCTGACAGCACCATCTACATGGCCTACTATACCATCTGTCATGTAAGTTGTCCTAGTTTCTGACATCACTTACTGGACAGTTGCTAATTTAGGATGTACAGCTCCTGCACACCGATATATATGGTTTGGAAAAGGGCTCCGCAGGTGTCGAGGCGAGTCAGATGACGGATGAAGTCTGGGACTACATATTTGCCAGGCGGGAGTGGGACGAGACGATTGTCGAGATCTCAGAGATCCCCAAGCGCACCCTGGAGCTCATGCGCAGGTCGTTCGAGTACTTCTACCCTATTGATGTGCGAGGCTCTGGTCGAGACCTAATCCCGAACCACTTGACAGTAAGTTTGGCCCCTCGAGGTATGAGCCTTCTCACAGCGGCCTGACATGATCTAGTTTTGTATCTACAACCACATCGCCATGTTCCCCCGCGAGTACTGGCCAAAGTCCATCCGCGCGAATGGTCACCTGCTTCTGAACGGCGAGAAGATGTCCAAGTCCACGGGTACCTTCTTGACTCTCAGCCAACTCGTTTCGAAGTACGGTGCCGATGCCGCCCGTATTGCCCTTGCCGACGCGGGGGATTCCATTTCGGACGCCAACTTCGATGAGGACGTTGCCGACAACAGCATTCTTCGGATGTACACTATCCGGGAGTGGTGCGAGGAGATGGTGCGGGATAAGGACAGCCTGCGGACCGGGGAGTTCAACTCGTACCAGGACAAGTTCTTCGAAAACGAGATGAATGCCGCCGCCACCGAGGCCATTTCGCAGTACGAGCAGACAAACTACAAGCTTGCACTCAAGGCCGCCCTGTACGATCTCTCGGCTGCCCGTGACTTCTACAGGGAGGCCTGCCACGCGAGCTCTATCTCCCTCCACGCTGATCTCGTCGACAAGTGGACTAGGTGGCTCGCGATCCTGCTCTTCCCTATCGCGCCGCACTTCTCTGAGTACCTCTGGCTCAAGGTGCTTAAGGAGAAGACCACCATCAACACTGCGGTCTTTCCTAAGGTGCCTGCCGTGGACCCGGTCCTCTCAGCGGCGAGGGAGTACATCAAGGACACCGCCTCTAACGTCAACTCGGCGGAGAGCGCGCAGATGAAGAAGAAGGCCAAGGGAAAGACGACGAGCTTCGACCCCAAGAAGCCCAAGAAGCTCACCATCCTCGTCAGCACCAAGTTCCCTGCGTGGCAGGAGAAGTATATCGACCTGCTCCGTGAGATGTGGGATCCGGAGACTAAGTCCATCAACGACAAGGAGCTGAACGGGAAGATCGGCAAGATGGGCGAGATGAAGAAAGCGATGCCATTTGTGCAGGCGCTGAAGAAGAGGCTGACGAGCGGGGAGCCAGTGGGCGTCGTGCTGGACCGGAAGCTGTCGTTTGACGAGACGGAGATCCTGAAGGAGATGGTTCCTGGTCTTAAGAGGTCGGCGAACCTGAAGGAGGTGGCGATCCTTCTGGTGAAGGACGAGGGTAAGGCGGCAGTGGACCTCGAGGGCAAGGAGGCGACTCTGCCGATTCCAGCTGAGAATGCGGTGCCTGGGTCGCCCATGTTCCACTTTGAGAACGTGGAGTAAACGGTCTCTGGGGATGTGGCTAGATGGCATGAGGTGCGTGGAAGTAGATAGATAGAGTGAAAATACGGAGTGAATAAGAAATGATTTACTCTTCTCGTTTGGTCTGCTGCTGTATAGATGGGTTGGGGACGAGCTGCGTACCCACTTGCCAGAGCCGCGCCTTCAGCGAAGTGATTCACCAGACCGGGAAGCCTTGCTATACGAATTCCCGGAGAGTGGTTTCCTACGAGCACGGGTGGTCTAGTGGTAGAGCAGGACAGTCGCGCCCTCCCGATGGAGATGACGAAGTTGTGAGCCATAACACTGGGGATACTATGAAACTTCCCATGCTCGATCGATCCTTATCTTTTGGACTGAATTTTTGTCCCATTCCCCGAATGATGATGCGGATCGGGTTGGATAATACTTCAAGAGAATGTTCCCCGAACTCCAATATTTATGAAGATAACTAGGCGGCGGAATGCATTTTGGGTATTCAGTACCAACTCTCATCGCTGTGATGCATGCTTCGCCTTCATGTTTGGCGCGTAACGGGTACGAATTTTGTCCACAGTGCCTTGACAACCTCTGGCTTGTTCCCATCACCTGGCGTCCAGCTCACCGTGGTCTCTCCCTTGGCTTGGGAGCTCCCACAGGGATCGGCTCGGCGCGATGAGGGGCAACTCCAGCGCTGGTACATCGGTATCCATTTTAGGTGATCACCTAACATCGCCATGACTCACTCGGCCGGCAGGTGGCCGCTCACCTCACGGGCGGGTGCAAGCCCGGGTATCGAGGCTGGGCCTTCTCGATCGTAAAATCTCTCGTCCGCTACTTTGGAGTTCAGGTGGCGACCGCAACCTGAGAGGCGGTCTCGTTCCCAGACGGCGCTGGCAGATCCTCCTATAAAATCGTTAGTACTTCCACCTCACCCTTCACCCGTCCGCTTGCTTAAGCGAGACATGGAAACGTACAGCATCAAAGATTACCCGGATCATGAGGCTGCAGCTTGGACACACGGCAATGTCCTCGTTGTCCTGAAGGTCGCCGAGCGCGATCTGGAAGCGATCGCCGCAGGGGCAGGGGTAGGTGTACAGCTGGAGATCCTCGTCGAAGGTCATGTCTTCGATCTCGATTTCGTCGTATATGGCGAGATCGTCGGACATCTTGGCGGTATCGGAAGCAGTACACGCTCTACACTGGTTGATCGGAGTGATGAGAATCCTTTGTGGCTTGAGAGGCAAGGTTGAAGGCGGGGAGAAAGAAAAATTGTGGACTTTCAACACCCCGGACGGCTTTCCCCGCGATTGTGGCGTATTGCATTTTTATCTTCCAGCCACGTGTGGCTCAGGTCCCTCCTCGGAGCAGGATCACATGCAGATCAGCAGTGACGTCCGGACTCTCGGTTCCTTGGCCTCTTGTCGGCCGAGGACGAAGCGACCTGCGATGGACCGCAACAACCTCGACTTGCCTCGTAATTGGACACCTCACCCGCGCCACAACTCCCCCATCAGAATCACAAGGATGGGGCATTACAGAATCCCCAGATTTTCCGTTCTAAATCTTTAAGACTTTAGAGAGCTTAACCCATCCACCGTTATCACGGCGCTGTACCATCCCACATGCGCCGCCCACCGTCCTGCCACTGACCGCGAACGGCTCTCCACGACGCCATATTCCCCCGACACCCGAGCGGCTTTCTACGACGCTGTCTTCCCTCTACAACCTCCTGAAAACGCCGACCATGGCCTCCCAGTCCAAGATCGCCCGCGACCACAACATTCGCGGCGTGGTCTCCACCATCACTAAGCTCTACCTCTCTAACCGCACCCGCATCTCCCGCGCCGTCTGGCTCACCCTCTTTGTCGCGCTCGCCAACCGCATCCGCCACGCTATCTCCGAGCAGAAGGCCGCCACCCAGCGCGAGGAGTCGCAGCGCGCGGCGCGCAAGGGCACCGTCTCGATAAGCGGGGCGGAAGAGGGGAGCGGCAATGGGGCGACGAAGGATCGGAGGAAGGTGGAGCTTAACAGGGAGTTCTTCCGGGCGCTGCTGCGGCTGCTGAAGATCTTGGTTCCAGGGTGGAGGAGTAAGGAGGCTCGGCTGCTAGTTAGCCACAGCTTCTTCCTGGTGCTGAGGACGCTGATTAGTGTCAAGGTGGCGAGCATGGACGGCGCGATTGTGAAGAGCCTTGTGAAGGGGAATGGGAAGGAGTTCCTGAAGAGAATTGTTTGGTGGATGCTTATTGCCGTTCCAGCGACTTTTACGAATTCTATGGTGAGTTCAGCTGGTTAGACGGGAACTAGAAGGAGGTGCTGACTCGTGGACAGCTTTCTTATCACCAGGCCGAGCTTTCGCTAAAGTACCGGACGAGACTCACGCAGTTCATCCATGACAGATACCTCTCGAAACTGACGTTCTACGGCCTTTCAGCGCTGGATGATCGCATAAAGAACCCAGACCAGCTGATAGCGGTGGACGTCGCCAAGTTCTCCAACAGTTTGGCTGAGCTGTACAGCAACCTAGCAAAGCCACTTCTTGACATGGTCGGCGTCACCCGCAATTCTAGTCCTCAAATTGCTTTACTGACTCGAGTCTTAGACCATCTACACCTACTCGCTCTCGAGAAGCGTAGGAGGCGAGGGCGTAGTCTTTATGTCACTCCTAGTCCAGCTCTCGGCAAACGCTATGCGGGCCCTCACACCTCCTTTCGGCAAGTTCGTCGCCGATGAGGCCCGGCTCGAGGGCGAGTTCCGGTTCCAGCACTCGCGGCTGATTGACTACGGCGAGGAGGTAGCTCTCTACGCTGGCCACGAGGTCGAAAAGGACACACTCGACAAGGGCTATTTTACGCTTATAAAGCACGTCAACCACATTCTCCGCCGGCGCTTCTACCACGGCTTCATGGAGGACTTCGTTATCAAGTACCTCTGGGGCGCCCTGGGCCTGATGCTATGCAGCGTACCCGTGTTCATCAAGCTGCCCGGGCAGGTGGCTATGAACACGGGTGACAGGACAGAGAGCTTCGTGACGAACCGGAGGATGCTGATGTCTGCTTCGGATGCGTTTGGGAGGATCATGTTCTCGTACAAGGAGATCATGGAGCTAGCAGGGTACACCGCGCGCGTGTCCTCTCTTCTCGAGGTCATGGATGACATCCAGGCTGGCCATTTTGAGAAGAAGCTCGTCTCGAGCTCGGGAACCGAGGACAATGAGGCGGTGCTCCAAGGACGGGGAACAGTTGTGGAGAGCAAGGACATACAGTTCATCGATGTGTAAGTACTCCATGGGCCACTGGTAAGGGCAACGCTAACATACCCAGTCCCATCGTGTCCCCCAACGGCGACGTCCTTGTCAAGGCCCTTTCCTTCACCCTCAACCAGGGCGAGCACCTTCTCGTGGTTGGTCCCAACGGCTGCGGCAAGTCCTCGCTCTTCCGCATCCTCGGTGGCCTCTGGCCCGTCTACGGCGGCACGGTGCACAAGCCTCCCTTCTCTGACATCTTCTATATTCCGCAGCGGCCGTACCTCAGCCGCGGGTCGCTGCGCCAGCAGATCATCTACCCAGACAGCCTTCGCGCCATGCGAGCCAAGGGCGTGACGGACGACGAGCTCCTGGAGGTGTTACGGTCGCTCTCGCTGGAGCACCTCGTGGAGCTCTACGATGAGGGGTGGGATGCCGAGGCGGAGTGGCGGGACGTGCTTTCTGGTGGCCTTCAGCAGAGGGTTGCCATGGCGCGGCTGTTCTACCACAAGCCGAAGTACGCGATTCTGGACGAGTGCACCTCGAGCGTGACGCTCGAGACGGAGAGGGCTATGTACGAGGGGGCCAAGGCGCTGGACATCTCGCTCATGACGGTTAGCCACAGGCGGAGTCTGTGGAAGTATCACGGGTGGATCCTGCAGTTTGATGGGCAGGGGCATTATGTGTTTACGAGACTAGATGCGGAGAGGAGGTTGAAGCTGGAGGATGAGAAGGAGGAGTTGGAGGTACTTTTGAGGGGAGTGCCAGAGTTGGAGAGGAGGATGGAGGAGTTGGAGGGGTGAACCATGCTTTACAGGGTCCAGCGGAGGGTGGGGATCGAGTGATAGATTTCTATAAGGTCACCCTCCTCTAGCTGTGTATAGAGTAATAGTCTTTCATTATTTGGACTGGAACCTTGATTACCGCCGAGGCGACAGGCGTACCCACACCTCCGGTTTACTAGACGATGGGCGACTTGGGCTCGATTCACCGATAAGCGCATCGCGAACACTCCTCTTGTATCCGGACCCTCCTCTGCCCCGCCGCAAACCAAGCACAACGAGCCTATAGAAATGGGCGACGAAATTGATGAATCGAAGGGCCCCAGCTCGGATACGGATAGGATAATGTTGATCATGAATATGAGAATGGGTCCCTCTCGTCTGATCCGCGGGATTACTGGGAGACAGGTACCACCACCAATTCCATCGATTATCGGGCAAGGCACGTCAACGGCAGGAATGTACAGGGCGAAGTCGACCTAATACCGCCAAGTACGGCCGAGGCAGTGTCCGGTGAAGCGACCGAAGGTAGGGGAAGAGCGCTGCCCCAGTGCAAACCCGAGACCAAAGTCACAAGGCAGCGAAACCCACATGCCGCACCACCTAACAGGGAATGCGATGGCAAGCTGCCTTCAATCACTAGTATTAGAAGGACACGAGCCTTCACAGGAATCTCAGCCATCTACACATCATCGACGGCCAGAATCTCCTAACGCTAAGGCGGCGGATAGGCTGCAGGGATCAGCAGCATCAACCATTGCCTGCCGGGGCCTATATAGAGCCCGTCGGTCCTGATTGCAAAAGTGGATACCGACGTGTCCTGGTTAGGGTAGAAAGCAGGGGTCCCATAGTAATGGAGCCGACGAACGCGATGCCATGGAGTAGGGTCATCACCGGAAGCGGAGAGCCAGGGACGGCGAGGGATAGTTACCGGGACAGTGGTGGCCCCAAGCGAGAAACAACAGCAAACTTCTATTCCGGCTGCCTGATAAACTCGTGCTGGTGAATAGGGTCCTCAGCGTGGTGTCTCATCTACTTTCGTGGATGCGGTACCTTAGGTTTTGGAGTTAGTGATACCCCCCACAAGATATGTCTGTCGAACCATCATCATCTCTCCGATGTCATCTGTTCGTACAGCTTAGCAGTGCATGAGACTTACGCTAACTTGAGATACAGGGGTGGCCTGAAATTATAAAGGATGATAGATTGGGATAGCAGCGTGTAAAGATGGCCTTCAGGTAGATGTAACAGGGCTTTGCTTTCATCAACACACGAAACTAACAGGAACCTGCCATTCACTTACATGGCAAATATTGTAGGGCAGCAGCTCTAACCTTGGTTCCTTCCCTCTTTGGTCAGCCCTTTGCATCAGCGCCCTTGAGGCCTCTATGGGCTTTCCTTCTTTTGTTTCCCTGTGACAATTTTCTGGCCTCCCACTTTTCGTGGGTTTTTTTTTTTTTGACCTTCCCATTTCCTAGCATTTCTTGTCATGGTTTGGAAAGCCCTCTCACTGTGTTCCCTCACTACACTGCACTGCACTGCACGGAGAATTTACCAGCATTTTTCTCGAGGCCAATTGTGTCTGGTTTGCCTTCATGAACCCACAAAAATGGCCTTCGTCCAGGGATTAGGACTCCCTGGATGGGCCTTTGCCTGGTGGCTCCTAGAAACAATAGGTGAATGAAGGACCCACGCAGCTGCAGCTGCATGAAGCCTCTCGCCTCATCATTTGACGCATGGCAGCGCCCGTTGGGATATGTAAGGCAAAAACCACATTCTGTCCCATACTCAAAGCCCAGTTGCTCTAATACATCTCCAGGACTCTCCTTCTCCACCGACCTTTAATCTTTACCTCGATGTTGAGAGTAGTCTTCCCATGGCCTCTTCGCTGGCTGACTCCACCGTACCCGGCACTTATTATGGTCTTGTTAACCCGGATATCCTAAGCCTCCCAATCGAGCGCATCGTCATCCCTTCGAGCCAGAACCTGGGAAACTCGGCTGCCTACAATGCGACACATTCCCCTAAGCAGACCATCGTCCAAGATGGCATAACTATGAAAAGGGGCAAACGCTACTGGATGGAGGGTCAACCGAGCTATAGGCCGTTCAATCCTGACCTTCTTGAGAGCCTGAGACCTCATCCAAAGGGTTCCCGAGCGCGGTCCTCAGCTTCAGGCACGCATCCTAACGTGGTGTCAAGTGCTGAGCATGTCGAACACAGTAGCCAGAGCTCACTGAAACCCCTGTCCACTGGGAGTACCTCCGCCAATACGCAGCCTTCGAATTCCGGTGAACAGGAGCCAAATCCGTTTAGGAGAGCTCGTCTGTACTTGGGCTCCCCCGTACCGGCCCCTTCAGACGATTCCGTTCTAGGCGTCTTCAAGCAGGCCAATCTCGTGGCATCTACCCCCAAGGAGCGGTTTTCTACCTCTCTGGCCAGGAGGAATGCCACCGCGGCCACAGATCAGTCCTTTCTTAGAACGCCGCCTGTAGAGGTAGACCTAGATGATTATGAGTATGGCCTCCTGCTCTTTCACTCTGAAAATTAACTCACTGCATGAAACTCGTTTGTGCTCACGTTTCACAGTTTCCTTGCCTCCAGCTTTGGGCAGAGGTATATCAGGAATAGCCATGCTGTTGACAATCCTGCATCCCACACTCCTCTAGAGAGTGGGAATGTGGGTGCCAATAACGAGAATGTAGGTCCTGGTAGCATCGCTAATGGCAATGAGCGCACTGAGGATGTGGGTGAACAGAGCATGAGCGGTAAAGATGCAGACAGCAAGAATGACAGTGGTGATCAAGAGTGTGTTATCTGTGCCGAGACGAAGCCACCCCACGAGTTCCCGTCTTCCACCATCACATCTTCTTGCGACCACCCCACTGCATCCTGTCTTGACTGCGTCAAGATGTCCATAAAGGTGGACCTCGACTCCAAGATCTGGACTGAGATTCGATGTCCCGAGTGCGACGTCGTGCTGGACTACCTCGACATACAAAAATATGCCGACGACGAGACTTTCACCCGGTAAGTGTAAAATCCCCCTTCCCTTCTTCCCCATCCGCCTACTAACCCATCTTAGCTACGAGCAGCTGGCTCTGCGAGCCGCCATGTCCCAAGCCGATAACTTCATCTGGTGCACCGCCGGCTGCGGCTCCGGCCAAATCCACGACTCAGACGCCCGCCACCCAATCGTCACCTGTCTTCACTGCGGCCAACGCTCCTGCTTCCAGCACAACGTTCCCTGGCACGAGGGCCTCACCTGCAAGGAGTACGACCGCCTCCTCGCCGACCCGGAGAATTTCAAATCGCGCTGGGAGAACGACGATGCGTCCGAGGTGTACCGGCGTCACCAGGTTGACTCGGACCGCGCAGTTGCTCGAGGCTTGGTTGCTGGAGATGAGGCGGCGAGGAAGCGGAGGGAGTTTAAGAAGAGGCAGAGGGAGGAGAGGAAGAAATTGGAGGAGAGGGCGGAAAGAGCCAGGCAGTTGGCGTTGAGAAGGAAGAAAGACGAAGATAAGAGTGCTAGGACTATCGAGAAGACTACCAAACCGTGTCCCGGTTGCGGCACGTCTATTGAGAGGAAGAGCGGATGGTAAGTTGCTTCTCTATTGCACCTAACCTTGGTGATGAGAGGTTTGGTCTAACTCGGCCTCATAGTGCACACATGACGTGTAAGTTATTGGAGCCCATTTATCGCAACCTGCTATCTCCTGTTTCTCACTTGTTCCCTCTTTTCCATGTTATTTCTATCGGGCGACCAATTACTTTTAACATTACACTAAAACTGAGGCACAGGTACCAAATGCAAGCATGAGTTTTGCTATGAGTGCGGTGCGAACCACAAGGATATCATGGCAACGGATAACTCGGCCCACAAGACGACCTGCCGGTTTCACACCGATAACATCGAGTGAGTTGCCGATGTTACTAGGCGAGGGAAGCGGTGCAAACCAGACATCCAGAGAGTGAAAGTCAGAGGGGAAAATGAGTGGGGTAATGAGAGTGGTCGTGTGAACGCTGAATACGGGGAATTTGAACGACCGGGAGAGGCTGGGCTTGCCATCTGGGAAGGTCCAGAGTAATCTAAGGTTGATGGTGTTTCCTACGCCACTCATAAATAGGTAACGATTCAAATTTTCGACTCGCACACTGTAGTCGGGCCCTTGATCGCTGTCTCATGTCTTTCACCTGCGTTGTCGCAACGTTGGCATCCATTCCAATACCTACGAGACGTTAAGAAGTAGACTTGTCCGCGCGTACCCAACATGCCCACCTTGAGAAGCCTTCCTTTCACTCCCTTGGCCCTTCCTACGAGGAGAGCAACTCGGACATACCGCTTGCGAGGAGGGTTCTTACGACCGACCTAATGAGGGGATATGCGGGTGTTAGTGGCCCAGCTTCGTACCCAACGGCCCCACCGAATGGAGGCCCCCATAACAAGCGGTGGGCAGTCTTCTATTGGAATCTATTCGGATATATATCCTGCGTGTCCCCACCCTGGTCTGCCACGCTGTCTAGCCCCGTCAGAGATCTCTGTCTCATACACCCGGTGTACGGTGGTCTTTCGCCCGCCCCGTTTCGCCTCACTGGAGTCGGACGAGTATGAGGTCCGCTGGATTTAAATTCAGTCTGACGTAAGGTATATCTGCGCTCTTTCGCCTTGTCCTCAAGTGGCCGAGTACGAATTAAAGCCTACTTCATGTATTCTGAAAGACTTGGATTTCTCGCGGGCTCTACTTTACTCCAAGCACCGATTGGGCACCAAACGGGCTGTTAGTCCCAATTTCGTCCTCTGTTATTTCGTTGCCTCTATTTCGAGCAGGATATTCTGGTTGCACTGCGGATATCCTCACCGCCTACGCTTACAAAGTGATGGCTCGCAAGTAAATCCCGTGACTATACGCATTCCGCAAGTCACTTACACCGCTCTCCACATTCGAAGACTACCCGCGAAGCGCATCCACCTGAGCCAGACATGGCTCCCTCAAACACTCCGACCCCAGACCGAATCGTGGTGGGCCTTGACTTTGGCATAACATACTCCGGCCTCGCCTGGTTATCCACCCACAACCCTGAGCACCGCCGAACCGTCACAACATGGCCCGGAGAGGAGGCCCTTTCGGACAAGGTGCCGACGAAGGTTAGGTACACAGCCGGGAATACGCAGTGGGGGTTCGGCGTGCCCCTGCATGCGCCGCCAGGCGAGGTGGTGGAGTGGTTCAAGCTGTGAGTCTGCTAGATTGTATGCCCTTACGTGAACAGCTCTCACGCTAAAGCCCACCAGAGACCTTGATCCCTCCCTCTTCCCCCTGAAACAAGCTGTAGCGGACAGGACCATAGACCGCGGTGTCGACGTGCTTGTGGCGGACTACATCTCCGCGCTCCTTTCCCACCTTGCCACTATCCTTACCCCCAGGTTTGGCCGCGAGATCTCGACGTCGACATTCGACCTCGTCCTTGCCGTTCCCCCTATTTGGAGCGATGCCACCAAGGCACGCATACGCCAGATATGCGAGGCAGCCTCTGGGGCATCGCTGAGGATTGTCTCAGAGTCCCAGGCGGCGGCTGCCTACGCCATCCGCGAACTTGGAACAGAGTGGCTAGGCGTGGGGGAAACGATAGTTGTGGTCGATGCAGGAGGCGGGACGGTGGATTTGGCGTCTTACAATGTCAGATCCTTGGATCCGTTGGAGCTTGAGGAAGCGGCGGCCCCGACAGGGGCTCTGTGCGGGTCTGCGTTTTTGAACATGCGCTTCGCGAAGTACCTAAGGATGAAGCTGGGGACTGCGAAGGGGTTCGATGAGGAATTCCTCGCGGAGGCTGTGGCGCACTTTGAGAAGGAGGTGGGTTGACAGCATCCCCTCTCTGAAGAAGGTGGACGAGGGCACGCGGCTGAACAATACAGATCAAACGTCTTTTCACGGTGCACGCTCCTCCAAGCGAGACATACCCCTTTCCTGCCCCAAGCCTCCCCGATAACATGTCCTTGGGAATCGCCGAGGGCACCTTCGCGCTCCCGGTCTCTGACATCCACCTCATTTTCGAACCTGTGATCTTCGAGACAACGAACCTAGTTAGCGAACACGTCTCCTCGCTACCGGCAACCCCCAAGGCTGTCCTCCTCGTCGGTGGCTTCGGCGAGTCGGATTATCTCAGTAAGATGTTGCAGGAAGCACTAGGTAGAGTGGAGATCCTGCGGCCCGCAAGACCATGGAGCGCCGTTGCGCAGGGAGCGGCGATGATGGGACTTGAAGCGGCGGAGCCGGAGCACCAGGGGAGTGAGGAGTGCGTAAGGAGGTATGGGATTGAGTTGATGGAGAGATACGAAGAGCACTTGCACTCTTCCATCCAGAGAAAGAGACACTGGTGTGGGCTGGACGGGTGTTACAAGGTAGCCGTGATGCATTGGTTCGCAGAAGTGAGCAACTCACCCCCCATCGAAGCGGGTCGAAGCCCCAGAGACGAGTGGTCTAACACAAACCAGGGCTCTGACGAAGAGATCACCCCTGAAATAAGTTTTTACTGGACATGCCCCGTCTCAAGCGGCCGTGTCAGCACGGTAAATATCGACATCTACGCGCGAGAGGCCGCCGGGTCGCCTCCCCTCTCCCGTGATTCCACTGTTGTACCGCGACGCCGCGTAGAGGCCGATCTCAGTGGTATTCCTATAGGGGGCCTGAGGAGGAGGCGGGGCCTTGATGGGCGGTCGTATTATGACCTCCAGTGCCGGATCGAGGAGGTTCGTGGCCCCAAGGGACAGGGTTACGCGCTAGTATACAACGGTGAGTGAGGATCGTCCGGCCGCGGAGAGTTCTGATGCTGAGTGCCTAGACCGGAGATATGAAGTCGTGACTACGCGGTTTGCGTCGTCTGTGTAGTTCCCGAGTTGAGGAGTTAGCTGCCTCGAGATAAGAAGGATTCCGAAGGAGCAGGAAATACTCGGGACTGCAGGTTTCGGGGGAGGCGTTCGTAGACGGCGCCTTCCATGTATAAATAGAAGTGGCACCAGGCCCCACAGGCAGGTGTACTTGTGGAAGGAGCTGCCTCCACGATTCAACAAGGAAGAACCACCGCACAACCCACGCTCATCTTAATGTCCGTCCTTCCTCTGGCCGCCCGGGATCCCTGGGGCGAGGCCAAAAAGGACAAAAAAAGAAGAAAGGGCAAAAACATACAACACCGGGGATTCGCTGGTCGTCACCGACCCAACTACTAGTCCGGCGCTTCGTGGTTTATGTTCAGGGGAGCGGACGGGACCCTCAGTTCTCCACGAGCTATGGTCGTATGTGCTAGACTGGTGCTGGTAGTAGAGCTATATGCCTTCTATCCGGCTGCGGCCCACCGATGATCCGGAAGGGTCATCCGTACGCTAGAGGGTTACTCCTCTATCTGGGTCTCAGGAGAGGAAAGTGTACTTCAGTAGTAACGGTACTGTGCTCGGGAGAGACATAACAAGGAGGGTTACCGGCTGTGAGGCGACGGAGCTCTAATACTATGTGTGTAGGGCCCCTCGTCTAGTCAAGGCCATGTTTATCGTGTTAACTTCGTATTTCGGCGAGAACCAAACACAGATTTTCCTGCTCGTCATGCTCGATGTTGCTGAGCGATCTATCACCCCGGTAATTGGATAGGAAGGATTCCCTTGCCACTGCCTGAGGCCAACGCGACTGCCCATATAGAGAGGACCGTATATTGGTGGGTGTGCGGAAGGAACATAGGATAGAAGAAATTATGGACTTGCTTTCCTGTCCGAGATGTGAGTGGTGTCATTGAAAGAGTGTGGACAAGGTTGTCTATCGGTCACGACTTGGCACCCCTTCGCTGGGTTGATCTTCCCATTCACGATCCCCGCGTCCCTTGGAGTTGGTTGTTCGGGGTTGCTCGGGCGAGATCGTGGACGGCCATCGTATCGGACTCGGCCCTCCTTCACCCAGTGATCAGCGAGCTCATTGGGGAGCATGAAGCGAAATCTGCCCCAGACTCGAGTCAAGGGACGCACGATCCACACCAGATGCCAACACTGCCACTGAAGCCGCACGCACACTTTACCTACACATCACACTGCCAAGAACACCAAACGCGAAAACGGAAACATTACATTAGCGTATCCCCTATTCATACAAACGCTAGTCCCCAAACGCCTCATAGCCACCATGACCTATACGCCTTTTCGCAACGTCAATGCCCTTATACCGCCAAACTCGGTTCGATGTCTCTCATCCCTCCACCCCACTAACACGATGAAGCTTCGAAATCATCCTCTCCACAAATGTCGACGAGTCCGCCGGCACATCCGGCAGCTGGATGCCCTCCCCCATCTTCTCCTCTGGTGCCCGCCGCTCCTCCGTGTCCTTCGAGTCAGTCGCCCGCGGTAGATTCGGGATATTTGGCAGTGGGATCGGCGTAGTTGATATCCGTGGCGCGGATCCCGAGTCCGTCTCGCTCACTGGCGTCTTTTGTGGAGCTGGCTTTGGCGTTTCCGGCTTGGGCTTCGCCATTGCCGCGAGGTACTTTGCCGGAAGCGGGACGGGCGTCTGCTTCACGGGCGGAGTGGCGGCCGCCTGTGGCTAAGCGGGCTGAGTTAGTTATCGTCTCTACGTGGGGTTCTGATTGAACGCGAGATGTCGTACCCTGTTTTGCTGACTATTGGCCTGCTGTGGGCCAACGGAACGATAGCCATTCGAGACTTGACTCGCCTTCGGTTGCTGATGAGTGTCGGACGGGCGGTGCGGGGTGGCGTCCGGTGTTGCTGTAGCTGCTGGTATTGAACTCGCCGTGGTCGGGAGATTAGTACTGGAAGTGGACCGGGTTGCAGTAGCCGCGGTCGAGGGATAACCCACGCCAGTCGTGGGCGATGGGTAGGCTGGGTGGTACGAGGCTGAGGGCGCGCGACCGCCGGCCTGCGTATACTGCCCAGTGTTAGGCGAGAAGCTCACGCCGTAGGGATACTGGTTCGAACTCCCAGTCCAGTTGTTCTGTGGCGCGGTCTGATGGGCGGGCCGTTGCGCCTGCTGGCCTGCTTGACCCGCTACTGTCGCCGGCGGAGTTGAGCATGTGGGTGGATATGCTCGCTGTGGCCCCACCGTCGAGTTCGTTGCTGAGTTTATCCCCTGAACTGGCGATGGCCCGCCGCGGTATGCGTTATTGTATGGAGTGTACCCCGCAGGCCATGCGCCCGCGCTAGCTGGACTTTGTTGGTAACCACCAGTGGCGGATGTAGGCTGGCGATTGGCAGGGGCTTGAGGTTGCTGGCTCTTAGGGTGAGAAGGGGTGCTCTGATAGTGTTGATAGTTCTGATAATGCTGATGCCCCTGCGCATTCTGGTAGGCTTGATACTGCTGGTAGTTCTGGTAAACTTGCCCAGCTTGGGCCACAGACCGAGCTTGTTGCAGCGCCTGGTCGGTATAGTGCCTTGCAAACTGCGGATCCGTCCCGAACGAAAGAGTCGACCCACCCAGCGTCGAGGGTCCATACGCTGGCACCCGTGGCTTGTAGACGTACGGCTTCTGCGCATCGAACTTAGGCGGCGCGTACTTCGACGGCCTGGGAGGCTTGGGGATCGTGTTGAGGAAGTTGCTCTTGGGATTGTGCTGTCGCTTCGATACATCGTTTGTGTACTGCGCCTTGGCGTCCGTCGAGGTCTCCCCGAGGTAGTGCCATAGCTTGTCCTCCTTCGAGAGGTCGACCTTGGCCTGTTCGCTGTTCTTGGCCTCGTAGTTCGTGAACTCGGTCCAGATGTACCCAGGCACGAACTCCACACCTTTTCGGGGCGTCTCATCTTCGGCGCGCTTAGCATTTAGCTCCTTCTTTGCCTTTCTTGAGCTAGGCAGAGGCTTCGCATTTGCTGATGCCTTGGGTAGGTGGTAGTCACTTGGATCAGGAAGTAACAACCACTTCCATTCGAGTTCCATACGTTCACTACGTCCTGTTAGTACGGTTTGTCGGACGTCATGTTTGCTTGGGTTAACATACCCCTTCGGAACGATATCCACCAGGAACGTCTCCTCATCCACGCGGTTCTCCGCCACGACACCGGCGAATATGTCACCCTTGAAATACTGGAACTGGCATATCTCGCCCTCCTTGATACCCCTGGCAGCTTTCCGAAGCCCTTCGTCAGCCTCGAGCTGGTCACCATCCAACCGTCTGTCACGTTTTGTCCTGTGGAAGCGGCAGCTGAACTCGAAGGCCTGCTCCTTGTATTCCGTCCCATCTTCATCAAAGACTGGAACCTCGGCCTCCTCAACAAAGACACCGGCCGCGGCCGCACAGGTCGGATGATAGGCCCTCGCACACGTCTTTTGAGAGCACTGGAAACAAGCACCCTTCTTCGAGCGGCAGTAGAGACATCGGAGATCCTTGCGCTCCTTGGAGATGGAAGAGACGTTCATGACCACATCCGCCCCTTCAACAGCCTCAACAAACGTTTCGGGAAGGTACAGCGCGCACATGCGGTGTGCCTTTCCGCCATCCTCAGTAGGTAGAATCTCAGCACCGGGTATGTCATTCGGGCAGAGACAGCACGGGGGCTCCTCCTTGACCTTAACCCGAAGGCGCACCTTCTTCTGCTTCGGCCCCTTCTCAGAGGCCCTCTTTCGCTTCCGCGAGCTTGACTTCCCATTGGGTGACGTAGTATCAGGCGGTGTCGGGAGAGCAGAGATCTCCTCGTCCTCATCTTCGTCCTCCGTTTCGTCGTATTCGGTCTCCTCACCACGCAACTTCCGTTCGATCTCATTCACATCGATCCAAACGCTGTCCTGGGCGAGCGCACACTCGCATTTCTTCGCGATCTTGCCCATCGGGAGCCAGCTGTCCAAGGCAAAGTTGACGGCCTCAGCACAGTTGTACCCAAGGTTGTAGCCTGAATGGTAGCCGTACGGATACGTCACGACGAACTCGCCAGGATACGAAACGCACTTGTTCACTTTGACCCCAAAGTCATTGAGGAGGCGCGAGGGCGAGATCAAGAAGGACTTGTGTCGGAGGAACTGGTCGCATGCCTTCCCCTCGGTAGGCCATATGCTCCTCATCGCAGCCTCAAACCGCCCGGCGTCCGCCTGGGAGATACTGTACCACTGTTTGGGTGCTCCGAAGTGGAGGTAGTTGATGCTGTACAAGTCCACATCCTCGAGATGCCAGGCAAAGGTTGCCTTCCACATCCCCAGGTAGAGATACGCCGTGTTAACACCAGGAACCTTGGTACCCAGGACATCAAGTAGGTTGGGCAGCTTGTTGAGGTTCCACGACTCGGTCTGGTCGTCAAACAAGGTGCCCATCAGGTCGGCGCCGTATAGGGGCGGCGCGTAAGTCAGAGTCTTCCAGTATATGCGCTCCAGCTCCTCGCATCGCTCGGGCGTGAAGTCGGAGACGTCCATGCGATAGTCGAAGTCCTTGAAATGCTCTTCATCAATCATGACCGAGCCTTCACGTCGGCTGAACTTGCGTCGCGCAGACGTCGACTGTGTCTTGGCCTTGTCCTTCTTTGCGCTACCCGTTCGTGCAGGGGGTGCTGGATCGTCTTCAGCTTCAATAGAACGCAGAGCCATCTCCTGGTCCCCATCGGTCTTGTCACTTTCCGGTTGCTTGGAATCCTGGTCTGGCCGATCACCTTCGTCCGTCTCTTGTTTGTCTGACACGGGAGTCATAGGCCGATTCTCAGAGGGAGCCTCTTCTTCCGCTGTCTTTTGCTTGCCCTTCTTCGGTGGCCTACCCCTTCCTCGCTTCTTGCCAGTCGTTGCGGGGATTGACTGGCTCTTCGGAGCCGGCTTTGGACGGGGAGCCTTCGGCCGGTCGCTGTTGAGGCGGCGCTCGCCGCGCCGCGCTGGAGGCTGGTGCTCGCTCTGCTCGCAAAGTTCCCGCCACTGGCGCAAAGTGTACGCCCGTCCATGGAGAAAGTTGACCTGCCGATACGTGCCCCCGGAACCCATAATTTCCTGTTTGATCGGATCTCGAACTCGGATCTGCTTGACCATGTCGTCGATTTTGGGCCGGGCGTCTTGCCACTCCTCAGGCGGGATAATCTTTATTATACCCGACCGCATGCCGTACCAGTCCACTTTCTCCATCTACACCTCACTAGTTAGCGCACTACGACAAGAGCGAGAGAAGTAGATTGCGGATACATACAAAAACCTTGAAATCTTTGAACTCGCGCATGGTCGGCTTGAATACTGGGACACCTCCGGACCAGTGATCTGGGTAGATGTCGCCAATGTCATCGGCGGGGGCAGCATCCGGCATGTCGGTATCGGGCGGGTCGTCGCCGAGATCACTAAGTTCGGACTCGGCCGCGTCCGACTTGGGCGCATTATTAGAGTCGGGCGGCGAAAAGGGCGGCGGCTGCTTCGCGCAGTGAATCTCGCCAGCCACCTTGGGATCCGGGGCGGCGTCGGCGGCGCCCCGGGACGTCTGGGGCGCTGTATCGAAGCGGACGCCGCATTGGCCCGTCGCTGGCTCAGGTCCGCCCAGGTCCTTGGGCGCGACCGTAGAGGCAGGTTCGGGCGACATCTCTACAGCAGAGATCGTTCAAGTAGCGGGCGTCGCTGCATGTGACAGGGGAGCTCGACGCTGGCGGCGCTTGGCTGGTTCGCAGTGTTCGAAGGGTCGTCTGCTGCCTCGGTCGCGGATGGACAAGCGAGATGCTGATTGCTCGGTCTAGGTTAGCTCGAACAGCAAGGCCATCAGTTCGCTCTGCCCCTCCAATATTCGGTATTCAATATTGCTTTGCGATTTTGTCGAGAATGAACGAGTTGCAGCGGCGTTGGAAGGAGGTGTGAATTACGCAGGGAGGGAACGGAGTCTGGGGTGACATGGAATACCTATTTTCCGCCCACTGACGTCGGCTGGATGTACTGTGCTGTGGGACTGTGCTAAGTAATGGTGACCTGGAGTACGACGCTTGGAAGGAGCGACTATCGCTAAATAAAGGGATAAGTAAAAGTACCAGGTACACCATATGCAATGCGTCTTTCAAGCCTCAACCCTCCAAAAGAGGTGAGCCGTTCCATGGCGATGGACAACAAAACTCGAAATTCGTACTTTCTTACTTACTGTTTTCGGGGTTTGTATTTTTGTCGGAATTATTTGGAATCAAGAAGTAGCACGTGGCGGAGATACTGTGAAGATAGCGGCCTAGGAAGCTGCTTCCAGTTGAGGTTCTCAAAAGAAGTATACATGTATCCGCCGGTTGGCCCTGCCGGCGGGGTTTTGGGGCCTGAACGCCGCCTATTCCTATCTGGGAACAGAAATGGTTCGATTATGGCCAGATGCCGCGTGCACCTGAGATTTTTCGGCTTCCTTCCCAATATTACGAGTGCGCTCCCTCCACCGATATATGTCGACGGGATATTGCTGAGAAAATGAGAACCGGATGGATTTCTGGCCTATTGCCTGCCAATATTGTCCCTGGTACTTGCATATCGCGAGAAGCCCCCGCCTGTTCAGGTCTGTCTCGCGGGAGATCCTATTGCAGTGCGGCAACTACAGGGTTTTGAGCATCTGCAAGCTCACGGGGATCAAATCAGCCTCCCATCAAAGTCCGCATTGCATCTCTACAAATACTCGCAGAGCAAGCCAAGGGCCATTCAAACATGGGGTGCGGGCAACATCCTCTGTTAAATCCTACCCCTGACGTCGTGGTCACATCCATCTGCGGACTGATTGATAAGATCCATCCCATCCACCCTATCAGGCCCGTTCCCCGCTCTCTGGCCCCTTGCAGCCCAGGGCGCGTCCCCCTGGGGGGGCTGCTGGAACCAATGTGGGTGGAACGTATCTAATTATTTCCAGGACATCCACATCTCGACGCGACCCTTTGCGTCACCAAACACCCGTCTGTTGTATTACAAAGTGCAACTCTCCTCCTATATATAAAAACACACCGTCAGGCCGTCCTAAGATGGTTCACCCCCAGGCCTAGTATCTCGAAGATCATCGGGATAATGGCCACACTGAGCCACCCAATACCTATACAGCGGAGAAAAAAAGGTCAGCCAAGACGCTAAAGAGGACGACAGGGGATAGCGGAGATATTCTTACCTGCGTAGACAACCAGCTTGGTCACCACCTCCACGTCATACCGCACTCTTGGCCGCGGTAACCTCGAAAACATGTCCTTCTCCTCCAGCCCGTACTGGTCCTGCATTACATAAACATCTACACCCCCATCCTCTTTTTCAGGTCCCATGACAACCTCGCCTTCGCCCATCATGCTCTCATACTGCTGCAGCAAAGTCTGTCGGTTGGTCGACGCAGCGCGCGGCCTCCCACTACTCACGCCCTCAGGTTCACTCTTTTGCACGATATCCGGCAGACTTCGCTTGCTCTTTAACCCGCCATTGCTCCCCGCGCTCTCCCGCCGCCTCCTCTCACGGTACGCAAGCGTCTCGTACGCGTCTGCCGCGCTCTGCGGCCCGATCGACACGGACCGCCCCCTGTTCTTCGGGTGCCGGATGCTCTCCACTACGCGCGGAATGTCCGACACAGCGGGAAACACGTTGTCGAGTCGCAGACCCGGCGATACAGTCTTGTACTGTGACGCAGGCTTGAAGAACCTCCGTGGTAGCTGAATACCCACGCGCGCGATGAGCCGGAACAGATGAGGTAGGCCCTTGAGCAGCGCCGGTTTAGTGACCTCGCGCCACGCAAAGACGACGCCCACACCGAGAACGAGCCGCGCGACCATAACGGGCCAGCTGAGTCGGGAGACGTGCAGGAAGTGCGAGCCGTGCGCATGCCCGTCGAAGGGGTCCCAGGGAGTCATGCCGTAGGTCCAGGTGCCAATCTCGACGCCCATGACCACGCCCGCGAAGGCGACGCTATCATCGAAGCAAGGGCAGTCGTCGGCCGGCTCGGGGTGGATGCGGACTAGTATGATGATGATTGCGACGGCAAGGAACGGCGCGACCCATGAGCTTTCATACATGTAGAGGTCCAGAGCAGGGCCGTAGTAGAACTCGCCCAGGGAGATCACCAGCCCGAGCACAGCGCCGAATATGACGTCGAGGAAGCCGTGCATACCACAGTAAAGGCGTCCGACAATGATAGAAACGGCGTAGAAATATGCGATGCACTCAAGCGAGAACTTCGTGCTTTCGGACAGGGCATTCTCGGGGCTTCGGAGGAGGAGGATGGCGTAGACGGCAACGGACACGGCGTTGGCGCTGTGGGTTGAAGGGAAGCCATATTCTAGAGCGGCGTACCCTGTCATAGTGATTCGGTGAAGGGGCGGAGACAAGGGCCGTGGTAGGGAGAGCATGTCCTTGATGAAACCCGTGAAGAAGACGCCGAGCGCGAGGATATGAACAAGTCTAAGCCAACCCTCTATCAGTTTCACGTTTCTCCCGCCGTTTCTCTGTCAATACTACGCCGAGGAAGAAGCTCACCCTTTTCCGTAGGAGGCATAACCGCACCAGAACAGTAGAGGAAGCCCGATCATGTAGAAAGTATGCGTTCCTAGGTTCGCAGAAATCGCAAAGTAGCTATCGAGAGCCGGTGACCGGAGCGCGCCTTGGAAGTACGCCAGATGCGGCGTCTCCCACCGCACGAGCGGCAGGAACATCTGTCGGATGAAATAGCGCCATTGTGGGAGGGCTCTCTTGTCTGCGAAATGCTTCATCGTTAGCAACGAGTCTCCAACGCCAACCTTCCAACCATCCAACTCAGGGTCCTCGAGCGCATAGGCCCACGACCCGATCCCACCACCTCATTATCCCCTACATGAGAAGCCACAAGGGGCGAAAAGCAAGCGTACAGTGATCCAGGCTCCTCAAGCCCGCGTCTGGCAGATTGCGGCCCTCTCCATCCTTGGCCTTGCCCGGCACACCGCCCAGGGGATCCACGGTCGCAGTCCCCGTCTTCTCGATCGTCTCCGACGCCGGGGCCGGCTGCGCGGCGGGTAAAGTCATGACGGGGTCGTCGGCGCGTGGACAATCAAATGGGGGCCCAGACCGCAGACGCTGTGTTCAGGGCGAAATCGCATTGGGCGGCCTTTCCTTGGGTTTGCGCTGGAGGGGCGGTGTTATGGTCCAGCCCCGAGTTTGGAGCGCGTGGGATGGGTCGTGCCGCTAATTAGTCGGCTTGGGACAAGACGGTGGGTCTGTTATCTCCGTTTCTGATGGTGTGTGGCCCCCGTCTCACTGCTGGGTGCCCGCCGAGGCTCCAGGATGTGTGGTGGCGTTAGCGGGGATATGGTAGCGCGTTGTGGCCTATTTCAGGCACCAATTCAGGAACCGAGCCGCAGCCCACCCTGCGAGTGGCTGCTGAAACTGGTCCTCGTTCAGCATAGCGTCACCATGCAGCGGAAATAATAGCTTTCACTTCGAAGCTTGTGATCATACCTAATCGCCGATCTCCCATTATCATTGTCAACAGCTGCTAACACGAACCACGAGTCCCGTCGTTATCCTGTTTCAACTCGCGATGCGCGCAACATCCGCTCTCTACTCAAAATTCCAACCTGCAATCTCCCTCCATGGACGGCACTGCCTCATAACAGGCGGCTCCGGCGCCCTCGGCTCGTCCATCGCAGCCGACATGGCCCGCGCCGGGGCCCGCGTGACGCTCCTCGGCCGGAACGAGTCCAAGCTGCGGGCGGCCCTGTCCGAGTTACAGTCCACGCCACCGGAGCAAGGGGCCGTAGAGCAAAGTAACCATAGATATCTTGTGGTGTGCGAGGGGAATGAAATGAAGGACGCGATTGCTGTGTGTCATGCAGCCCTCAACTCCTGCCGTGTGAATGCATCTGACGCGTAGTAGGCTGAGAGGAAGATTGACGTCCTTGTGAATGCCGCTGGCATCCCACAGTCCAGCCTCCTTATGAGGATGAACTACGAGGAGATGGAGCGCATCGTGTCGTCGAATCTCACTCTAACTATTACCGCCTGCAAAGCTGCGACGAGGCCGCTGATGCGGGCCGCTCCTGACTGTTAGTGCCACCGTCATCCGTCCAGTTCTCTCGCTCCCAACGAGTCAAGAGTACCCTGTCACGAAGTACAGTCGAAATGGATCTGACAGTCACAGCCTGCATAATCAACATGTCAAGTGTCCTCGGCACCCACGGCGGCCGAGGCTCCTCGGTCTACGCCGCCTCGAAGGCAGGTATAATTGGCAAGTCATTACAACCTCCACTCGAACCCACGCACTCGTCCCCAATCACGAGAGACTGTGTATCTAACGCGAGCCAAACTTTTTCATTTCATACAGGTTTAACTAGATCCCTAGCTGCAGAACTAGGCCCTCTGGGGATGCGGGTGAACTGCCTCGTGCCCGGGTACATCCAAGCCGGAATGACGGAATGTAAGCCAGTCGACTCCCCTCTTTGGCCCCTTTTCCCTTTCCCTGCCCGCGCCTGCCTTTCTCCATAAAAAGCAACCATCTACCCCTTGAAATCACGGTTTCCTTACTCCCTTATTGTACAAATCTATGGGGATACACACTTCGAAATACAGCCTTCTCACTGAAGATATAAACCAGCCATGCAGGGCGTGCCGGTCAAGCCAGAGCAGATACCACTCCGAAGGTACGGTCACGCGAGCGAAGTGGCCCACGCAGCCATGTTCCTAGCGACCAACCGCTACGCGAATAACTGTATCCTTAACATCGACGGAGGTCTCAGTACTGGGTTAGTGTGAGAGGGATCGTTCAGTCATCGATAAGGATCGCGCCCTCATCCTCAACAACCACCACATCATCGTCAGCCTCGGACTGTGCCTTCTTCATCTTCTTAGCCTCTACCACAACGTCATCGTCATCAGGATGAGGGCGCTTGAGGGTGTTCGTAGCAGGCTCGGGAGCATGGACACCATTCGTTCCAGCAGTACCGTTAGCCGTTCCGGTGCCGTTGACCGCTTCGGTCTTCGGCTTCCGAGGGATAATAGGCGCTTTATCCGCGTGGAGCCCTTTGATAGGTTTCTCATCCCCTTCGGTTCTGTTGCACCGGATAGGCTAGGTTAGTTGATGCGGGCCCTAGCAGTTAGCTTGGGTGGGGGGCAACGAAATCACTAACAGCGGCTCAACATGAATGGTCACATCAACAAATGGGTCTTCATCATCGTCGTCCATGATCGTGATGAAGGAATTCTCATGGACTCCTGTCAAAAGGTTAGCCGCACGCTATTTGCGAACAGATTGGAATAGGAGCATACCCAATTCACTCAGTTTCTTGGGAAGATTCTCCGTCTCATCAACATCGTACAGGAGACCCGCCTCGCTGTTCACGATGAAATCCTTATCACCATATCCTAAGCCAAGGCGCACGAAATCTTCGACCAGATCCTTCAGGGTTGCCCGTGACATATCGACGAGAGCGCTGGTCTGATAAGTGCCGCAGATGGGGCAGCCAGGATTTGGAGGTCTCGATCGATCGCTCGCGAGGAGTCGCGCAGGCGCAAAAGGGGTGAGAAAAACCTGAATGCAGGAGTTAGCGGGCAGAGAACGCAAAGACTCAACAAAGATCTTCCTATCTCGTACCTCCTTTGCCTTATCGAACTCCCCCTTGATGACCTTGAAAGCCTGCAAAATACACAGACCGGCCACGATGGCGTTGGTCGTCGCAATAGCCGGAATGATGTTTCCAGCCATCTGCTTGATGTCAAAACGTGACTTTGGATCAATACCGAAGACGGTGGAGCGAATGTTCGCGCTCGCGGCAACGAAGTCAAGCGTGTCTTGGTCATCCTTGTCGAAAGAAATGACGGGCTCCGGGTCGGTTTCCGCTTTCTCCTCCTTCATCTGTAGAAGTCTCTGACTGAGGCGCTGGAGACTGTCCCTAAAGACAACAAGACTTTCTTCAAGACTCCAGACCTTCTGGCCATCGCGGAGAAGCGAATTCTTCGATGCGAGAGCGTCACTCGCACGCTCAAGGATCTCGTCGTACTTGAGCGGTTCCGGTGGCTTCCGCGATTTCCACATGTCGGGCATTGACCGTAGCCGGTCGATATCGGTGTGAAATACTTTGTCGAAAAGCATCTGAGGGAACTCAGGAGTCCCCACCGCATCTCGTATCTTCCTCAGAGCCAGTGCTTCCCTCTTTAGCTCTTCGATTTCCCCAGCTATGCCCACTGTTAGCAAGAGTCTGTCACGAGATCCTAGTGAACTTGCCATTCTCGGCATCCTGCGTATGATCCAAAGCGGACCCATCCTCGCTGGTGCCGAATATCTCACTGCATGAAGTTCATCAGCTTGTGTCTTTCCCAGGGCTTGGGACTAGCCACCATACCTCAGCAAGTAGCTCTTCCCCCAAACAATGCAGTGTATTGGCTGACTAGGCGTGCTCCTGATTGTGCAAACGGGGAACGACTTGGGGGTCTCCTTGGGACTACAGTCGTAGCAAGCGGTTACGCCCTTCTTGATGACTTGGACCTGACCGTTGAACCCTGTCGTTCCACTCTCTATCAGAGGTACGTCGGCCGCTAAGCACATCTTGTTGACGTGGCGCCGCGCCTCAAGATTGTCCAAGGCGTTGAAGACAAGGTTGAACCCTCTAAAAAAAGACACCCCGAACTGCGAATCCTTGATATTCGCATGCGAAGCGGTGATTTTTGCGTTCGGGTTAAAGGTCTGGGCGACCTCTTTCGCAACCTTCGGGCAGCGTTAGAGTTACGCAGGGACATGTTCAGGAGTCGGGTATGGGTATCCATACCAGAGCTTTCGATTTCTTGATGTGTTCGTTCCTGAAGAGAAACTGTCGGTTTAGGTTCGAGAGATCAATAGTATCGAGGTCAACGATGTAGATGTCGAGGAAGCCGCTTAGGACAAGGTTCTTGAGGAGCTCGCAGCCAATGCCCCCAGCTCCAACCATCAAGACGCGCGACTGTAAGCCATACGTTAGTCCAGCAAATTCAAGAGGTCAGGTCGTGCTGTAGTTCCTCGGCCCAGGCCCAGCCTGCCGGGAAGACAGCGGACCGGATCGCGCGAGGATTTGCCCCTACGATAGGCGTAGGCCCCTGGGTATGGAGGCACAGGTCGACGAGGTGGCCCCAGTATTTGCGCGTACCTTGTTCAACTTGTCCATCAGGTTCACTCCCAGCGTTTGCTGGGCGTAAGAATCGCGAGCGGCGGCCATCTTCGCGACAGCGAGGGAGAATCGAGGCGCTTGCGATGAAAAGGTTGAAGCGTCGTCGCAGGACAAACAAGACCCGGGCGGGTGGACGGAGGTCTTAAATCCAGGCGCAGTCCAAGAAAGCTTGAGGAATGCCGCGCTGCGAGAGGTTTCGGACCAAGCGCGAGGCTGCGGCAATGGAAGTGAGGTGATGCGCGATGGAAGAGTGACGCGGAGCTCTGGTTGGTTGGTGACCAAGCAGTGACTTCAGCAGTGCTCCAGACAGTGTTTGCCGTCGCACACAGCGGGAATGCGCCGCCCCAGATCAACTTCCTCCATTTCCAAACGTCACCCGCTCCTTCCTCGTCTATCAACTTTTGCCTAGAACAGCAAAAAGCTCATTTTCCGTTCTTTCCATAAAGAGAAAGGCCTTTGTTACATCTGGACTTATGGAAACCTGTTTTACAGGCTCCAACGCCATAATGCGGACCATTCCACCTCAAAGAACGACGACTTACATGCCTTAGTACGGCTCATTTAATGCGAGCTTACGTAAAGTCTGGGGGCTCTTAAAACAACGGTGAAAAAAGTATCAGTCTGAGCAAGTTGGGTTGGCAAGGGAGGGTCATTTGCGTTCTTACTCAAGTCAATCGGGGTTCCCTGGGACGAGTGATTACACCCTCCTGCGTTGTTGCCATAGCCGAGCACAAACTCGGAATAAGAGCGCTGAAGAGAAGGAGCTCAGGTAGCTCTGTGAAAAACACACACACACACACACACACACACACACACACACACAAAGCCCCTTGACAAACCAAACGGGCTCCACGGAGCGGTGGTGCTGCTTTTTTAGAACCAAATGTCCGACGATGAGGCCGACCCCGAGCTGCTCGAGCTCCTTCGCCAGCATATCCACGGCAAATTACAGATCGAAGATGAGCCAGAGACGCGCGTGCTCGAGGACGCCGAGGAGATTTATGACAACTCGGTCGATGTGGCCATCGACATGAGATCGACCAAGGCTGCCGCCACGAGCATCTACAACAAGATGCAGGAGAAGGAGTATTCCAGAGCCACCTGGTCGCAGCATGAGCTTCATCCCAAGGCCAAGGACGCGAGTACCCTGGCCTTCATCTTCACTATGGACCTCCTAAATTTCTCATTCTGGTCCGATTTGCCAGAGGATGAACGATTCGCCGTTGAGTATAAAGGGAAGACTTGGACGGGGTACTGGAGTCTCGTTGCCGCGCTGCGCCGAGCTTGTGACGAAGGTTAGTTGCTCGTATGTTCTCTCAAGGCCAGTTGGGACACTCTATTCTTACGCTTTTATAGGAATTCCAATCACAAGCTCGGACTTTTGGCAGAACGAGGAGGAGTGTAACCTCGAGACGTTGAGATACGTCTTCAGGTCAACCACCGACGAGCAGATCCCCATGCTGGAAGAGCGTCTCGCATGTCTCCGGGAAGCCGGAAATGTGCTGTACGAAGTACGTCCTCCTCCATCTCCGTTACTCGAGTCTGCCACTCACACAGCCCAGTACTACAACTGTAACGTGGAGGAGCTCGTCTATGAGGCCAAGTCCTCCGCTGCCCGACTCGTCAACATTCTCGCGCGCGACTTCCACTGCTTCCGCGACGAGTTCCCCTTCGAGGGCCGCCGGAAGCCCGTCCGCTTCCTGAAGCGCGCACAGATTCTCGTCGCCGACCTGTGGGCTTGCTTCGATGGGGAGGGCTACGGCAGTTTCCGCGACATCGACAAGATCACCATGTTCGCGGACTACAGGGTGCCGCAGATACTGCACTCGATGGGCGCACTGTATTACAGTCCGAAGTTGGTGTCGGCGATCACGCGGAAGGAGCAGTTGAAGTCGGGGGGATATCTAGAGATGCAGTTGCGAGGTATGTTCGCTTTATGGAGGTCCCGGAGTTGAAACTAACGCACTTATAGGTTGCAGCATCTGGTGTGTGGAGCTCATCAGGAGGGAGATCCTGAAGAACCACCCCGGAACCAAGGTGAACGCCATCTTGATAGACTTTTTTTTGTATGACACCATGAAAGAGCGTGAGAAGGCTGGGATGGAGGACGTCCTGACCCATCATAGAACGAGGAGCATCTGGTACTAGAGTAGACACTGGAGTAGAGCTAGAGATGTAGCCGTGGTCATATTGGAGGGCACCTGTATCTTGATACTGGCACATCATGAGACATATCTGTGGGAGTCGAGCTCCGCACAGCTGGATAGACGTGGATGACATAGACGCAGATGACAAACATTCGCATCATCGTGGACTAATAATAGACCGACAACAAGGGTGAAGACCGACTTAAAAGGCAAAGTTCACTCGCAACAGACCCCTAACGCCATATCGCTCCTGATCCCGCCATCCCATCAAATACACCTACTTCCCCCGTCGCAATAACCTACGTCGCCGCAGTGTGGTTCAGGAGCACCTCCATATACGCCCGTTCAATACCCTTATTCTTTTTCTCGCCCTCGCCCATGAGGACGGCCAAGACCTCTATCGGAGGGTTGAGCCCCAACTTCTCGGCCCGCATCCAGCGCTTCGTCCGATCGATGCCGATAGACGGCTATCAGCCCAAGTTAGCGTCAAATAGCTTTTATACGACAAACTCCGTATCCAGGAATACTAAAACTTACTCCGTACTGTGAAGAGACGTCAAAGTACCTCAGGATCTTCTCCGACAACGTTAACCCCTCTTGGTGAGCCCTCGCTGCGATCCTCTGGCCCTCCACACCTGCCCAATACCCGGCAATCTCCCTATCAGAGACCTGTTCCGCCCTCAGCTCAGCCTCGGACTTCTCCTCATCCGGTGTGGTTTCTTCGGTGGGCTCAGCCTCCTCGGCGCTCAGTTCTTCAGCGGGCGTCTCCTCGGGCTCTTCCTTAGGCGGCGAAACGGCTTTCACGGTTGCTTGTTTAGGTGTATCGGCAAGGGCGGCCTTCTTGGCGTCCTTCGGGACAGACTTGGTGACGCGAGAGGCAAAGCTAATTGTGGATTGGCCCTTTTGGGGCCCGGGCCTAGCGCGGCTGCCACCGGTCGATCGCCTTGTGGTAGGCATTTTGAACGGCGATTTGTGTAGGGTGTTCGGTGAGGGTCGGATACACTGTGTGACCGTGAACGGACAAAATCCAACTGGGCCGTGCTTTTGGAAGACAAAGATGCTAAACACGGAGGCGATGTCGAAAGAAGATATTATCCGGAAATCGATGACATTCAATTGCAATGCAGCAAATGTGATTCGATGGTGATGGTAGTCAGACGGAGGAATAATGGAACAGGTCGTCAACCGCCGGAGAGGTCAGTCAATTGGCGGGGCAACGCGAGGAAGGTGCGAAGTCACGTGGATCGGGAGAGCTTCACCCGGAATCTTCTACAGCATCACACCACTGTACTTAGGGATTTCAGCTTGGCGATATCTTCAAAGGGCCGTTGCAAGTTTTTTCTATTCCGGGAATGCGTATGAGCATAAATCTCCTCAATACCTTTCCCCTCAACCCCCGGTCGCCTCCCTGTAGAATGAAAGGCTTCTATTCGCGCCCGCAGTGCAAAAGAACTCGCTCCTCCCCAACTTCGGCAGCCACTTGGCTGCCCATAATGGCTTGTCCGTCTCGCTGTGCGTAGCTACGCAGGCCTTCCTGTCAATGGACCATACCTTCGCCTTGCCGTCCATAGAGCCGCTGAGGAGGAACTCGCCCGTGTCGTTCCAGTCGACGGTCGTGATCCACGCCGAGTGGCCGGTCAGATTGCCGACGTGCTCGCCGTGCTGCATATCGTAGAGGGCAATTATGGCTGCATCGCCCGCGGCGGCGAGCCTTGACGAGCCCGGGGAGAATGCCACAGTTCGGATAGGCTTCGTCAAGCCTATAGCTCCGTTAGACAGTAGATAGACGGCAAGGGTCCACGCCCAGACGTACCTGTTAGAGAATGTATCAAACGCCCGGTATCGTTGTTGAAGACGTAGACGGTGCCGTTCTGGTGGCCGCTCGCAGTGAACTTGCCATCCCTGCTCAGATCCACGCACATACCGAAGCTCCCAGAGTTGGCGCTTCCGGTCTCGTACTCGCGTATCACCTTGGGGGCATCTTTATCTAGAACGTCCCAGACCAGTATCCTCCCATCCCTCGTCGTCGTCGCAAGATACTGCCCGTTGTCATTAAGCGCAATCGCCCACACAGACGCATCCTTGGCCACGTCGCCAGGGATCTCGGCGTGAATATCCCACTCGCCGGAGTCTGGGCTGATGCTCCAGATCTTGATCTCTCCCCCGAAGCCAGCGCTCGCTGCTATCCTGCCATCGTTAGACGTGCAGAGGTGGTGGCAGCCTAGAGGGTGAGCGCCACTAATGGACTGTGTGAGCCCGAAAGCGGGCGAGGTCGTCTCATGGACGTTGATGCTCGATGAGCCGCTGGCAGAGAGGACCGCTTTCGGGGTTGCGGCAATTGCGAAAATGTCAGTTAGGTGGGCTGGAACTGCTATTAGAGTCGAAGGACGAAGCTGACAATGGCGGGGCACCAGGCTAGATCATACCGTTGTCCACCGTATGGACGGTAAGATATTGTTTAGACTAGGTGAGTATTAGCTTCAAATTCTTTGATTTAAATTCGAAGTCGAAAGCATACCATTATTTCTTCCTCGCGCGATTCGTTGCATCAGTGCTAATGTTGTGCGGAATGAAGCTCACTGATGGCTGTAGCGGCGATGAAATAAATGGAAGGTGGGGTTGATTGGCTCACCACCCAAGACAGCTCTCAGCAGGAGCTCCTCAGGGAGCCGCGCCTGCTCCGATTACCAACGAATCTTGCCCACACAAACTAACATAATATATGGAGATACTCCTTAAGTTATCTCCTGGCCTATGTTACTGCATTGGCTTCTTGCTCTCATGCCGCTACGGGCCGATGCGGTCTATGTGGAAAGCTGCGCGAGAAAGATCTCAAATACACGAAACGGCAGATACAGTAGCTGTACAAAGTAGATGTCGGCCGCTTCGCCCAGCCATTGTCTATTCGACGTAAACGAGGTAGTAGTACATTTTCCAAAATGCCAAAACGCCACTGATGTACAACACGGCTAATCTTCCTGTAGCCCATGATCATCCATCTTCCTTGCGCGACCCAACCTGCCTTCTCGCGCAGGGATCTCTTCATCTTCAGACACTTCATACGAACTTTCCAGACGGGTTCTCCTCCTTCCATATCTGGCGGATTTCTGTTGCGTCGTTAGCATAGTGCAGCGCCGAGAAACCCTTTTGGTCAAGGAGGATTATGACATACTCTCCATGCAGTGCGGGCAGAGGCGATGCATCCGTTTCGTCTGGCCACATCCCGGGCATTTGCACAGGGAGTTGACGTCCTGAAGAGCCTTTCCAGCCATCTGCCTGTGTCTCTTCCTAGAGTGGGACACCTTCTTCTTGGGCACTGCCCTCAAGACAGATTCCCATATGTCTTCGAGTAGAGAGGGCAGGCTCAGCTGTATGCCCGGGATGCCAATTGAGAGGGAGGGGAGGAGCGGGTGTGAAAGTTCGCGAGCGTACAAGGTGGCCCATCTCGAGGACGATATAAGAATGGGCGCAGAGACTCGGGGGAGGATGGAGGAGATGTTGCTAGCCGAGGCCAATCGCAGCTGTTGCGCCGCCATTGCCATGATTAAAGCTCAGAGCTGTCGTTCCGATAACGTAGTTGCGCGACGGCGGTTTCGCTGGGCAAACTATCGGCCCAGTAAAGGTATGTTCTTGGCCAAGGTTGATCTGCAACGGTGATTGAGAGTGTAGTAAGGCTGCGCAAGGCGAGATTCGATTCTGTCCATATAACCAAATTTGCTCGGACGCCTTCCACTCCACGCGATGCATCACTCAAAATTATTCTTTCTCAGCCGAACTTCTCCCGTCGAGTCCCTGGAATTACGCTCGGCGCTCTGGGCCAATCACATGTGGGGGAGCGCATGGACCAAAGCTAGCCAATTGGGCCGCCCCCCTTTCCCCCCTTTCCTCGCCGGACCCCTGGTGGCAGTCCCCCAGCCCAAATGGCAGGCTGGAAAATTATTGCTGGTGGCAGGCACACTGGGTGACCCCCCGTCCATCCCCTGGCTGGAAAAAAGCGTCCCAACCTGAGAACGGTTGAAACAATCTCTCCCATCCCCAGACGAGAACCTCGCATTGTCATCACCAGTGTTTCCCTCCCAATTCGCAACGTCGGCGTCCCATTGCCACGCATACTCGCGAGCGCGATACTAGTCTTTAATTAGTGTACTCCATATCACTTCGACCTTTCTCCCTCCTTCGCTCGAATCCGCCCCCTTTCGACCGCGTTCTTGTATCCGCATCTCCATCACCCTTCATATCCTCCCATATGGCGACCATGGCGGACACCATCTTCCCCGATAGCCACGTCGGTTTCGACAGCATCACCTCCCAGATCGAGCGTAAGCTCCTGAAGCGCGGTTTCCAGTTCAATGTCATCTGCGTTGGTATGTGCCGGCCCCTGAAGTACTGAGTCGCATTGTGACCGTTGTGAGGCGTCTTGCGACTCCGCCCAAGTAGGGTGCTGGAAACAATTAGATGGCTAATTCTATCTCCTTGTAGGCCAGACCGGTCTGGGCAAGTCAACTCTGACCAACACCATCTTTGCGTCGCACCTGATCGACTCGAAAGGTCGGATGCAGCCCGATGAACCTGTCCGCACCACGACCGAGATCCACTCCGTATCCCATAACATCGAGGAGAACGGCGTGCGCCTCCGTCTCAACATTGTGGATACCCCCGGGTACGGCGACCTAGTAAACAACGAGCGCTGCTGGGACCCCATCGTCAAGTATATTAAGGACCAGCACTCCGCCTATCTCCGCAAGGAGCTCACGGCACAGCGTGAGCGCTACATCCAGGACACCCGCATCCACTGCTGCCTGTTCTTCATCCAGCCGTCGGGCCACTCCCTCAAGCCTATCGACATTGTCGTCCTCAAGAAGCTGTCCGATGTGGTCAACGTTGTGCCCGTCATTGCGAAGGCTGACACGCTTACGCTTGAGGAGCGCCAGGCCTTCAAGGAGCGGATCAAGGAGGAGTTTGCGTTCCACAATCTGAAGATGTATCCCTACGACAACGAGGAGTTTGATGATGAGGAAGTTGCCATGAACGAGCAGATCAAGGTACTGCCCGAACCTCTTACTATAATTGGCCCGAGACTACGTGATGCTAACACCCTAAATAGAGCCTCATCCCGTTCGCCGTTGTCGGCTCGGAAAAGAACATCATCGTCAACGGCAAGCAGGTGAGGGGTCGCCAGAACCGCTGGGGTGTGATCAACATCGAGGATGAGGAGCACTGCGAGTTCGTCTACCTTCGCAACTTCCTCCTCCGCACCCACCTTCAAGACCTCGTCGAGACAACGTCGCAGATCCACTACGAGACCTTCCGCGCCAAGCAGCTGCTCGCCCTGAAGGAGAACAGCGGCCAGAGCGCTGGCTCTAGGCCGATCAGCCCCTCCGCGGACCGGGAGTTGAGCCGGGGCTCGCAACGGATGACGATGAACGGATACTAAGGCGGCGCGTCTATCGATTCAGGGACGACCCTGGGGCGTTAATTTTTGCTCGCGTTGACGGCGCCGGCGCGAGACCCTTCCTTACGACTTTTTCTTGAGTTGTCACGGTTAGCGAGACGCAGTGCTTAGACGCAAGATCCATTGGATTCGTACCGGCCTTATTCCCGCTCTTGTTTCCGAGGGATGTGTTCGAGGTAGGAGGAGAAAAAAGATGTTGGTGGATGGCACGATAAGACAAAGAGGTACCTGACGAAGTCTTTTGTGCACGCAATTCACTTCGTTAGTACCTCTCTTCGCTATACTCGCGCATACTCACCGGCAGTCGCCTCAAGACACTACACGCGGATCTCGAGTCTTTTAGTTTTGCCTGGTTCAATTATTCCCCTTTTTTATGCGTTGAAGGGGATGAAGAGGTTGCTCGCTACTTCTTTTTTTATTATTTTTCTTATGTCTAATTAGTTCGGTTACCCCCTTTTTCCGTACTCTAATGCAGAGTTGGCTTCGATACCTGGAGTGGATAACTGGGATCTTGAACGCTGTGAATCTATTCGTGATATCTCGACTCGTCTAAACGCCTGTTTCTATAACGGCGCCCCGGATTAGAGGGATATCCATCACTACATTATTACCATTCCCAAAATCCATGTGAACCCGCGCTCAGGCGAAGATATGCCTGCTACTGGTACACAAAGTCCTCGAGCTCCTTGTACGCCGTCTCGAGGTCGTCGTTGACGATGATGATATCGTGGACGCCGGGGGTCTTGGAGAACTCTAGCTCGTTCTTGGCCTGGCGGAGGCGCTTCTGGATGCTCTCCTCCGTCTCGGTGCCGCGGCTGCGGAGGCGCTGCTCGAGGGTCTCCTCCGAAGGGGGAGCGATGAAGATGTAGCGGGCATCAATGCCCGAGGCCTTGATCTGCTTGACGCCCTGGGGTTTGTTAGTCTCGTTTGCGATGCCCTCCTATAGGCATGTAGCTAGGCGTATAGGGGGGCTGGTGGGGAGCCACAAACCTCCATCTCGATATCCAAGAGCACGACCCTCCCCTTCGCCGTCTGCTCCTCGATGGTCATCTTGCTGGTTCCGTACCTGTTGCCCCCGAATTGCGCGTGCTCCACGAAGCCGTCCCGCTGGATGAGGGCTTCGAAGTCCTCCATCTTGACGAAGTGATAGTGCACGCCGTCGGCCTCACCAGCCCGGGGCGCGCGAGTAGTGTGCGAGACGGAGAGCGTAAAAGTGTCCGGGTGGCGCTCGAAGAGGAGGTTGTAGAGTGTGCCCTTGCCGACGCCTGAGGGGCCGGAAAGGATGAGGGGCCGGGTGTCGCGGGGGGGAGCTGGCGGCATGTTAGTTTGTTTGTCCGTAGCACACAAGGGGGCGTGGTGGGTCGTGGGGGTAGGAAAGGTGTAAGAGGGGGTTCCTTACACATTGTGGCGATAGTACGGCAGAGACGAGGGAACTGGAACGGCGTGCGTGGGAGGCGTTGGACGAGTCGCGCTGGGGAGAGCATGCGGGTTGGCGAAGCGGTGCAAGGGTGGTGATGGTTCCCCAGACTTGGCTTTGGTGGGGGGGTTCGCAAGAGTTGGTGTGGCAGAATTTCAGGCTGTCAGACAGTGGCGGTGAACGGGGAGGGGTCTCTGAGACACAGGTTCGGCGCTAACAAATTAACACGTCCAACGGTCCCTGGATTGGCGGGGCCAGAGGGTGTCACTTCACATGTGGCCGTCCTTTGGCAAGAACAACACTGATATCTCTTCCCTCTTCTGGTGGGTCGCCAGAACCACGTTACAACAAGAGAATGGTCTCTCAATACATGGATGGTATTTAGCTTTCACTGGCGGTAATTGATTTTAGCTGGAAGCCTAGCTCCCGTTTAACCCCGCGTTGCCATGACCATCATCCCCATAGCTCTATGATTCCCCTCCGAGTAAACAACATCCTGGTAACCCTTGTAACCTGGGTCGTCATAGGCCATCCGCACAATCCTCCCTGAAACAGCACTGCGCAGAGTCGTGGATGAAAGGCTGCTAAGATGTCGTGCTCGACAATGACATCTTGAGGTCGGCCATCTGTCAGAGGCTGCAGCCATCGATGGGCTGGATCAAGATGCCGGGTATACGGAAGTAGATTATCTCGGCTAGGTCAGACTGTTAGACGCAGATGTGAGCGAGCATCATTGGAACGCACGTTCCTTGAAGATCGATCAATCTCTTGTAGGTTGCCATATCCGTGTCGAAGTATTCGAGGGCTCGACGTTGCAGGCCCCTTCATACTGTGTCCAGTCTTCCCAGGAGTCCTCGTATTAGTGGTCCGGATACCAAAGAAGCAGAGATGCAGCCTGATCCTAATCTCTGCGGCCAACGAACTCAGAGGCCAGGCCTTGACGCACGTACTCTTGCCAGACCGCTTCATCTTCAGGGGTACGAAGTGAGTCTCGGCACCGTATCGTGCGAAAATCTCGGCCAAACCGCCGGCCATGGAGCTTCAGAACAGCATCTACCCCGATTGGGTGTCGGAAGTGATCATCATCACTGGCGACTGTGTAACCCCAAAGACGTTCTTGATGATTACAGGGAGCTGGCCGCCATCAATGTTTGTCGGTGAACGTCCTGATGACAGTGAGGCAGAGCGACCGGGCCCACTACGCAAGGCATTTTAAGTTGGTCTAGGTATCTCTTGAAGGACTTGTTCTTGCAGAGGACAACATAGACTCTCCCATCAATAAAGCGAGAAGACGAGGCAGAGAGAGATGGATGAGACGTGCAAACTGTGAGGCATTCGTTCTGTGTGGCTGGTCGTGATGCATGGGGTGTGTTTTCAAGGCGTACGGCTTGTCGTAATCCAGCTGTCAGTAAAACGGTGGTTTTTAGGAACAGTTACATCCATCCCTGTCCTCCGTTTCCTGTATTGGGTCATCAGACCTCGGGTGTATGCAGTTTTCTAAACATGAACATGTGGGCTTCCACCGGTGATACTGTATCATACCCCTTTTCAGTCCTCCGCGCTTGAATGATTTGACCATAGGAGTCGTTGAACAGCAAGATGCCCTGAGCCAGGAACGTGGCTGGCCTCAGATCTCATCCCGAACTGATTAGGTTATCTCCGGTGCAGGTGGGAGATACTGCAAGGATGATCGGCGAACAGGAGAAAATTCTCTAGAGCGTGTCGCAGTATTGTGGGAGAACCCCTGCGCATTCTCGGTGCCACCCGTGGCAGTTCCCCACATCAATCAAGACGTCCCAGGTTCTTCACGATAACTTCACTTAGCAAGAACTTCCAAGACCCCGTCGTCCAGTTCCTGACAGCACAGCCCCCAGGCCCATGCTCGCTCACCGCAAGTGCCCCATTGCCAGTGGCCGGTTGTCCCTCTGCCAATATCGCCGCCGAGGGAGGCAATTTCAACTAAATTGGCCATATTGTCCGCCGCGCCCCTAACTTCTTGGCGGTCCATGCCGTCGCTGAAGGGGCTCACAATACCACGCCACGGCCGCTTCGCCGGAGGCCCAACCAATCTGCAGCTCCAAACGTCCTGGTAATGATGGAAGGGGACCACCCCACTGACGGCGTCGCAGGACCCTGCGGCCTCCCACCTCTCCAGCTTCCCAATGCGGGCGACGCACCGCGGGATAGGCCAAGACGCCGGCTTGGCATCAGTCCTTCCACCATTGCCGCCGTTGATTCTCGCCCCCCCTCTCCCCTGGCGCCGTTCTGCAAAGCGCATTGGGCGCTACTGCTTGTCTCGTATTGTCTTGGTCCCTGACTGTGCTAACGTAGCTGCCGTCTTCTTGGCTTCTTGGGGTTTGCTTGGCTGCTCACCGTCCACCAGTAACTTCCTCGTGGAGTTGTCGTGAAACTTTGATTCATCTCTCCTTCCTTCCGTCGTGTTTGCTCCCCGCAAGTTCCAGAGAATCCAGTCGCTTTTTAGGTGCTTGCCACCCAGTCACTCCTTCCCGCTCGTGATATTCGCAGTCTTTCCTTAATCTATTTTTTTTGTTGGTGCGGTGTCCCGCATTTAGGCACTCGCCGCTTCTTACACACCCTCGTTCCGCGATATTTTGGACTCCCACTTGTTACGGCCACCAGTCTTTGCATATAGCATCACCACTTTTACGGATTACTGCTGCGCTTGCGATCCCTTAACACCATGCATGTAAGTACACACTGGATATCTCTCCCTGAGGGCCAAGCGGACCCATTGGCTCTAAAGCGGAGCTCGGCGATCTAGATGTTGCTTGCAATTCGGCCTCTAATTCCATGACACGGGGTTGACACCAGCACTCCTTCATATAAGATCGCCGAAACAAAGATCCTCGCTAACCAGATGCTCTCGCTAGCTCTCTGCCGCGCTGCTCGCCCTCGCGGCACCTCTGGTCGCTGCCGTCACGCCTCTCGAGGTCCAAGGCCGGTACTTTGTCAACCCTGACACTGGCAACCGCTTCCAGATCATTGGCATGGACTATCAGCCTGGCGGCTCTGCTGGGTACACCTCCGACGGCCATGATCCCCTCAGCGACCCCGAGGCTTGCGTCCGTGATGCCGCGCTCATGCAGGTTCTCGGTATTAACACGGTCCGCATCTACAACCTGAACCCCAACCTGAACCACGACAAGTGTGTCAGCATCTTCAATGCCGTGCGTATATCCCCCTCTCACGAATATCTCGTGCCCGGCTCGCTGACTTGGGCATAGGCTGGCATGTACTTGATCCTCGACGTCAACTCGCCTCTCCCCAACGAGGCCATCACGTCCTTCGAGCCCTGGACGAGCTACCACGAGGTCTACCTCAACCGCACCTTCGCCATCGTCGAGGCCTTCAAGGACTACCCCAATACCCTCCTCTTTTTCTCCGGAAACGAGGTCATCGACCGCGAGGAGAGCGCCGAGTTCGGCCCCCGCTACGTCCGCGCTGTGACCCGCGACCTCAAGAACTACATCAAACGCCACGCCGACCGCGCCATTCCCGTCGGCTACTCAGCCGCCGACGTGCGCGAGGTGCTCTTCGACTCGTGGAACTACTTCACCTGCAGCATCGACGGCGAGGACGATGATATGAGCCGCGGCGACGTGTTCGGCCTCAACTCGTACAGCTGGTGCGGCGACGCCACCTTCGAGTCCTCCACCTTCAAGGACCTCGTCGACGGCTTCAAGGACTCGTCCGTACCCATCTTCTTCTCCGAGTTTGGTTGCAACGAGGTGACCCCTCGGCCGTTTTCTGAGATTGGCACCATATACGGCGACAAGATGAACGACGTCTTCTCGGGCGGCATGGTGTACGAGTACACCATGGAAAAGAACAACTACGGCATCGTGGAGCTCGACAAGGATGGTAGCGTCAAGCTCCTTACAGACTTTGACACCCTTGCCACGCAGTACGCCTCGGTCGACTGGGACACCGTCAACAGCCTGAAGCCCAAGGATACCCCGGACCCCGTCTCCTGCGACAGCGACCTCATCACCACCAAGGGCTTTGACAAGAACTTCACCATTCCCGCCATGCCTGACGATGACTCGGATGACATCCTGAAGGACGGGGTGTCGCCCGCCCCCAAGGGCAAGATTATCGAGTTGTCAGATGACGACCTAACCGTCAAGCACAAGGTCACCGACACCGATGGCAACGAAGTGCAGAACCTCGCCGTCAAGCCAGTGGACGCCGCTAACCAGCCCGGCAATAATGATGGCGTGTCGGTCAGCCAGGGCGCCGCGGGCAGCAGCGATGACAATGAGGATGCGGGTGCCTTCCTGAGGCCTGCGCTCCTTTCGCTTGCTGTGCCTGCCTTGGCGATGCTTCTGTAAGGGGAATTAAGTGGTATTTGGCCCCCTGCTACACCGAAAGGGAAGAAGGAGGTGTTGTCTTATTTCGGTAGTCTTTAATTTAGGAATAGAACAGCCATTCAGCTTAGGCGTAAGGGCATAGTTCGAAAGCATTGACGGATTTCTCATCAAACGTAACCCTTTCAAGTGTTTACTCATTCATGTGTTGGCAAGTATCCTGAACGTTTTGAGCATGTGTCCTATTTCAATAACAACAGTCCTTGTTCTATATTACTAACTCCTTGCCATTTAGTGTCTCTCGAAATGAAGTCCAGCTACGTATCTGTATCCTCAATAGGCCAATCACGAGCTGAGCTATTCACCTCTACACAGTTGATCCGACGAGGGCGCCACCAGCACAAACCCCTGTGACCAGATAAGGCTAAAGGATCGATATCCAACTGCCAAGGAGCAGCTCATATATGACATATAATTTTCATTGACAATACTCTCGACTGTCGGCCATAACAAGCTCAGAGCATGAGGGTGCATCTGCACCGATCTCCACCTACTCCCTGCTATAAGTGCTAGAGGTGACAAGAATCCCTTAGGAGTGCGCTGTCAGATAATACATGCAGAGGCAAATGCGTTTGGACGAGGTCGCCTACGCGACTCCAGCCTCAATCACAGCGAACGAGTCCTTCTCGGAATCTAGCTCTGCCAACGCATCGTACGGCAATGTCACCATCGGTGTGGTATGCCCGATGTCCACGCCAAACAAGATAGGAAACTTCTTCTCTGCCAGACGGCCCTCGCAAAACAGACCCGTGATGATGTCGGCATATTCCTGTCTCTGCTTGTCCGAGTCATAGCCAAACGGCCTTCCAACTACTAGACCCGCCGCGTCCTCAAACACTCCACCCGCAATCAAATCGGCGACGCCTGCTTGCACCCGATTCAGAGGGTTGCCCGAATCCTCGTCGTCCGCCATCGCAGTCTCAATGAACACAATCTTACCACGCCAATCCGGGACAATAGCACGCACGCCTTGGAGGCGCGCAATGACGGTTAAACAACCTCCGAAGAGTCTACCCTGACTCTTTCCGTGCCGCAGCCATGTCCACGGTGGTGTTGGAGCGACCGGCGTTGGCTTTGTCGAAGCCGGTTCCCGGACGAAATGGGGCGCCCTAGGTGCGTATGTCACCGATCGAGGGATCTCTCCGAGCGGTTCTCGCGACGCAATCGCACGGAATAGATTGCTCTCGCAGAATGCCAGCGGCGACGTCTTGTCGTCGATGGAACTCGCTTCACCAAGCTCTGGGATTGCGCCCGGTCCGTAGAATGTGCGCAGCCCCGTCAACGCATGCAGAAACCAGTGCAAGCCAGAGATATCCGAGTATCCCACCACGATTTTTGGGTTCTCGCGGATGATGCCATGCAGTTCGGTGTCAGCAATGAGAGCCGGCAGGAGTTCGGTGAAGGTGGTCCCCCCAATCGTGCAGATAATGGCCGCGATGTCTTTCTCCGAAAACGCGGCGCGGATTTCGGAAAGTCGGTTGGAGATGGAGGACTGGATGCCCGTGTCTTCACCGAAGAAGGTGCGGACGTTATAGCCTCGTGCTTTGAGCACGGCGGTTGCCCGCGTCATGACGTCTGGAAACACATTGTTGAGGCGCGCTGACGGCGAGATAAATGCTATCGTGTCGCCCGGCTGTAGCGCCTTCGGTATTATGGTAGACGCCATTTTGTATAGAGTGATTGATGTGGACGGTATTCTCTTCGGGCACGAGAGTAGTCTTTTTCTAGAGGAGGATATCAGTCGTCACGCCCTTATCTTGACACCGCATGCAGTGTCAAATTAAGGGCGTGATCCTTCGAGGTCCAAAACTTGGAGGCAACCTCAAATCCACAGACAGCTCCCAGTTCAAGGGTCCAACCGAAGAAGCAGCCAGTGCAGCCTAGACCTGAGTTACAATCGTTGCAATTAGTCCGAACTACGGCGAAACCCCATATTGGCGCTAGCTTTCTTACTCAGGAAGAACTGAGGTTTCTCTGAGGGGAGACTCGTTCAGGATGACACCAAGGTACATCTGTGATAAGATGGGCCCATCGCCTGGTCGCTGAAACCCGCTCGTGGTTTCGAAGCCGGCATATATCGCCAGCACGTCTTCTGAGATGCCCGTATACCTGACCTCCTTTAAGGAGAACTTTCACGGACAGGAGTTGAAAGCTATGTCTGTATCTTTTTCACACGAGAAGAGGCCTAAACAGCGACGTCTGTGACGAGTATCAGGTGTTCTGCCATCTGGGATGGCCGTTTGGAGTGCCTTACCTGTTCATGGTTAATACATGTAAAGGCAATGCTCCTGGGTAGGATTCGTATGCCCTGAGACTCGGGTGGCAGCACACCTTGGGGACCTGCTTCACGGCAAACCAGACTTCCACTTGTATTACAAGTCTCCGGTCAGCACACTACAACGTGGCCACGTCTCACAAGGCTTCAATGCCGGTCCATCGAAAACCTGGATTCCTTCACAGCATATCAAACAAGCGCCACATCCTCTACAGTACGTTCGCACGCGCCCTGACTTACACACGCATTCAAAGGGGTTGGAGGTCGAGTAGATCAGGCACCTGGAACCGGGTGAGAAAAGATTGGAGGGGTGAAGAGGGAGGTACTTACGATTGTGACACCGACCGTCGTATGATCCGGCGCGTTTTAGTTGACACGTATTATCGATCCGCGGCGAGTACCCAAGACAAGATTTTGTCTCTGTCAGCGAAGCCTAGCAAGTCAAGTGGAGAAACTCTAAAAGGGAGAAGGAATCCGACTTCAGAAGGATAAGTTTTAATCATGGCAGACAGGACAAGAAGTAAAAGAGGCACAGCCGCCCTCATGGAGTCATTTCCTTACCAGCACGAATTGAGGATCTCCTGGGGGAAGTCCTACCTCGGATGACGACATAAGAACCATCGATGATGACATAAGCCTGCCTGGCTGAGTGGGACCCGCTCGTGGTTTCGATGACGGCAAAACGGCGAACAGATAGTCTGAGATGATCCACTCGTCCGCTGCGTTAGACAAGACCTCCCGAGTCGGTATTGATGGAAGAATGCAGGGAGGTAGGTACAGACAACGTAGACAGGACAAGATGGCAGCAATCGAGGGATAGGCGGATCCGTTGGATGGATGAATCATTCCCGGGTGTGATGAAGAGGAGAATGTGAAGACTGGGAGCTGGAAACGACTGGTAACACAGATACATTATAAAGGTCCTAGCAGGGCGAGGAAGTATGGAGCGTGTCCATGACGTGCGGAATAAGGGACTAACAAACACGATAGGGAAGACACACTTGGTCAGGAACAAATGGAAGGAGTAATGAATCCGTTGCCATAGGAGCTCCACGCTCCGAACGGAGACGGAAGGAGTAAGGCGCAGAAGGGGGAGGCGCGATCATGGTAACCTCTGAAAAAATTTGGTGCAAGAATCTGGAGAGAGGGGATGGCTACGACGACTCAAATATCGTGTCTGGAGGCCTCCGCGACGGTATTACGGCGGCCGACTATTCTACTAAAGTTGAGATCGATGGGGATGGAGAGTCTGCGAGTAGAGCACAGAACGTGGGCTTCGCTTCCAAGACACACTGTGCAGAGGGAGGAAGGAGAGTCTCGGGGTGAATACTTGCAAGGCGGGAAGGGAAGTTCTACATGATTCTACTACTGTTGGAGTGGCGGGGGCGGCCTGCCGTGTACGGGCCAAGGAGGAATAGCAGGCACAGGCCCGAGAAGCAGAGAAGAAAAGACCACTGGGAAGAAGAGTGTATATTCCCCCTCGCGGGGCTCTATCAGATATCAAGGGCAACAAACGATTACATTCCAGAAGATCGCTGCCCAACCCCATGATAAGGAGCTGGTAGGGGCCTCACTCACCCTCCCACTCTACATTCACTTACACAATTTACACAGCTTACACCTCTCGTACCATCACATCTGCAAATTCCTGGAGTCATGAACTCGTAGACACCATCTATTCCCGATACCGGGTTAAATTACAAACGACCTCCTCGTTTCTCTCATTTCCCGTTATCCCCCAACTCATACCCTTTCCCAAAGTCCTGTTAATAGTACCCTTAAGCCGTGAACTCCTCAACCTTGTTCTCCTCCCACTTTCCGGGGACGAGAGCAAGGGGCACGATGCCCGACACGTGCATGTCGGGGCCGAAGATCTTCGCATTGAGCCCGAGCTCCTGCGTCGCCGCCTTGAGGTTCTTGAGACCCTCCTGGTAGTTGGGGCCCGCGCGGCGCACCCACACTTGCACATTGTGCTCGATGAACTGCGGCGCAAAGTCCCGCAGCGCGCGGATGACACCCTTGAAGGTGCTCGCGACGTTGGTGAAGTTGGCGATACCACCACCAATGAAGAGGACCTTGCCCTTGTCGCTCATGGGCGCCCGGAGCATGAGGTCAAAGACCGTGCGGGCGTAGTGATAGGTCTGCGACTCCGTGGGAGCACCCGAGTACTCACCGTAGTTGGCAAGCTCATCGGCGAAGCCCGCGGACGCGATGGCGTCGGCGTAAACAACCGAGGCACCACCACCGGCGACGAGAGTCCATATCCGGCCGTTGGCGTTGAGGACGGTCAGCTTCAGCGAGGCACCAGTCTTGGCGTCGAGGTCAGCAATGTAGGCCTCCTCCTTGGTGAGTTCACGCCCGAAGGGGGCAGGAAACTCCATGGGCGGGCCGGCATCGATGTTGACCTTGTCACCGCCCGTGGGGGCGACGTTGGTGAGGCCCAGAGCGGCGGGAGATCGCGCGATGGCCCACTTGACACCGCACTCGAAGTCGGCAGTCTGGTCGAGCTTCGCCGCTAGGTCGAGGAAGTGAACTGACGCCGACGTGGCATCCTCATTGGGAATGACCACGAGAGGGTTGATCTCCAGGTAGGTGAACTGGCAGTCGACGTAGACGGCGTAGAGGCGGGTTATGAAGTCGACAAGGACCTTGTGAATACCCTCAGGCACCTTTGAGAGTAGGGCCTCGGCGATCTCCCTGTTGGAGGGATATTGGGCGAGGTCCACAGGGATGAGTAGCTTCTCTGCCTTCTCATCGACATCACCAACGTCGACACCACCCTCGTGGGTGAACAGAATCCAGTCGCCCTATCAAGGTCTTTGTTAGTGATTATCGAAGTGGAGTGTGCTGTGCGCCGGTAGGAAGACAGAAAATTCCCCATTGTGGGGTTCGTGGTGGGACTTGCGCGCACGAGGCCCGGCCGCCCGTGCGAGGTGGCATCCGTTCGTCCGTGGCCCTGCCGGCAGAAGGCCGACATAAAAACTCCGCAGGGAACGTTTCAACCCCATAGCCGCCAGCCCTTATAAAGCATCTCGCACCACAAATTGCAAACGCATTTTTGGATTGTTCGGTCTCTTCCCCCAACAAGGCCCTGTGCTGGCACATTGATGGGAACCCTCCTCCGACCACTGGGTCGGTCTCCAACGTCACGACAACAAGAACACGGAACTTACATCTCGGACGGAGTTAATGCAGATGTAGTACTCCTGATCTTGCTCGTGCTTGACGAAAGGCTCAACTGGGAATGGTCAGCCGTCATTCCCTCACAAGGTTTAGAAGCCGGCCTACCCAGGAAGTTGCGGAGAACACCGGAGACGTGCTCGACCTTCTGCTCCTTGCCAGCGCGCTCAGCAACCCAGGCCTTCGCCTCGGCCCACGTCTTGTTCAGAGCTAGGAGACCACTCTTGCCTCGGCGCTTGATCCTGTGTCATGGTCAGTATTGGTCTTGCCGCTTGAGAATTGACTCTCCAAGGCGCCCATTGTGGATATCCATGTCCTCCTGCTTCGTGGAGGACGATGCGAACACCATGAGGCCCGAGTGTTGAGACTCAATCAGACGGGGGTGGGGTAAACGCACAGCATGTCTGGCTTCGCGACGAATCTGGCGTTGGGCTGGAGCAGCCACGGGTAGGTGACCTCGGCCTGGTCGAGAACGCCCTGCACATCGGCATCTTCGGGGAAATTCAGAGTCGCCAACCTGGGGGGAGGGTTGTGGGTGGTCGGCGCGGGGAGAGGGGAGGGCTTGATCGTGGGGGCGCGGGTGAGGTGGTAGTTGAGGATGGCCTTGCCGTCGGCCTCGAGGATCGACTTCGCAGACATTATGGATATATTAGGAGGGTCTGGAAGGGAGCAGATCAAAGGTTAGTGGCCTTGCGCGAGCGGGAGTGTCGCGTTGTGCTTGGTGAGTGCCAAAGCGACATCGGGAAAGCTCCGTGGGGAGACGATGACAACTACCCAGGAGAGCAAAACTTACAGCGTCAAAAGAGGTGAGTAAAATTGCTCCAAGAAAAACAATTCCCAAGGACAGGCAATTGGGACAGAGAGCTGATTTCAGAATTGGAGGAAGGCTGCGAAGAGGAAGCGCTGATTGAGATGGAGGCGAGGATGAGCGCTCTCAGAAATTCGAGGCGGGGAGGGTTATCGGAGCAACTTGTCGCACGGGGCAGAAAATTACGACGCAGAGTCCAGGCACACCAGAGGCACAGGGAGGGAGGGGCACCAGCTGTGGGTATGTTCACGTTGGGAAAGCGCACCCAGAAAAAGGCGGTGGGAGGAGCGTGCTCAAGTGAGTCTGGATGGTTCTTTCTGCCTTTGCCCGACTTTTGCCCCAAAACTTCTTCCCCAATGGTTTTTCCTCGCTCACATTTGCTGCAATCTGACCACGGTACAGATTGCCCTCACAACAAGGGGTCAACAGTTCCCTTCGAATGCGGCGCTGCAAAATTTTTGGGGTCGCAAGCTTAGGCTGGTGGGGGAGCTCCAAGTGGATCGCTGCTCTTCGGGTACCCCTGCGGCAAGTACAGGTACCTCTCCAAAAGGTCCAAGGGACCTGACTTAGAACCCGCTGCAGAGTCGTTCCCCCAAGTGGGCGGAAGGCTGCACGAGCGGATAGCAAGATCGTCGGAGCGCTGCATAGTCTGACAGTGTCAGCATGATCCTTTACTGGACTGGGTCTTTGTCTGATAGCCTTTGGCACAGCCCCTGCGAATAACGTTCGCCCAGCTTATTTTTCTCGTCGCAACGGTTCTGGATGGGTGGGTGGGGGACATGGACATCTCATGGGATCCTGGGCACCTAGAGAGGATTCCGGCGGGGCTGATGTGAGAGTCGAGGCCTTCCCCACGCGGATGCCTCCGAGCCAATGCAGGGCACCATCGGAACTTGCATTGGGGACTCCGAGCGCTGATACGAGCTACTATTATTGTCGTCGTGTAGCCCCGACGGACGACTGTCTGGATCCGGCGAGTCCGGTGGCTGGGATACGAGTGTTCGTGGCCGAGAATCCAGCGTTTCCGAAAGACACGTTTTTTCTTCGCCGACTCTGGTGTCCCGCAGCGGTTCATTTGCACTCGCATCGCATGATAGCGCGACATGGTTCCGTGGGGCTGGAGGGTGCAATGTATCGGTACTGCGACACAACGCACTAGCTCAGGTACCATTGCCGCTACCGGCGCTTCTGTCCAGGCAACCAGACAATTCAACAGGTCTCGAAAAAGTTGAGGAGGCTGAGGCGGTGGAGATCAGCTTGTATTGGCACCCACCAGGGCTGAATCTGACACCTGCCGAAGACCCTTTAAGCCCTCAATTGTCCAGGCGTTAGCCAGGGGCACTGGAGCTTTTGACTGGGGTATTCTATGAGGCGTCTGACAAACTAGGGAAAAACGCAGGGCGCATCTGGCTAGAAAGCCTATCGACATCAAATCTGCATATACTAACCTCGATGACTCGACATTAACAGGCCATCAGGTCACCCTAAGCTCACCGACTTCTTTGACTCGTTTGGAGTTCTCGAGCGGTGTGGACCCAGCTTGGCAGGGTGACGACCGCCAGGTGCCAATTCGCTCTCACACCACCCCCAACTTTTTCGCACCGCTCCTTCGTCCCCTCCGTCCCCGCCAAACCCCCATTCAGTCCTGCGCGCAGACGAGGGGAGCTATTTGGCGAAGCCCCATCCCATCCCTCCCGATTTTCGCAGCCCTTGACCGACGCTTCGCTCGAAATCCCCATCCTTCAAAAGTCGATTGCGAGAGGGCGTCTGAGCTTCGCGCTTCAAACATCACCGTAATTCGAATTTCCAGATCCCTTTCAGCGTCGTTTCTAGCAGGTAAGTTCCGTGATGGTCCACCCCCCCGGCCAGCCTACGCCCCGAAGACGAGAAACTGCTCCTGCTGCGAAAGCGGCGTGTGGTTGACGCCCATGCCCACCAATTTTTTTGGCCGAGTTTGTCAACGGCCACCTGTGCAATTCCCCTCAACGGAACCTTTCCTCCCATTTGCAACACCCTCCCCATTGCTCTCCTATCAACATCCTCTCAATCCATTCCTACTGCTTGCATTTCGAGCCCTTACGATCTTTGCTTTGCAGTCCGCTGACTTTCCCCTCCGCCGCCAGTCCACGCCGGTGACGCGAGCCGCGAATCTTTATTCTGAGCAGTCCGACCTCTCCATCTCAGAACCATGGCCTCTCCATCCCCTAACGGCGTTGCCAACGGCAAGGGCGCCGCGTCCCTTTCCGCCAATGACAACATCCGCCGCTTCGCGGCCCCCAGCCGGCCCTTGAGCCCGCTGCCCTCTCACGCCCTCTTCCACAACAAGACTAGGTGCTTTGTCTATGGTCTGCAACCACGTGCGGTGCAGGGCATGCTTGACTTCGACTTCATCTGCAAGCGGTCGACGCCCTCCGTGGCCGGCATCATTTATACATTCGGCGGCCAGTTCGTGAGCAAGATGTACTGGGGCACCAGCGAGACCCTCCTGCCTGTGTACCAGGAGGTCTCCAAGGCCATGGCCAAGCACCCCGAGGTTGACGTTGTTGTCAACTTCGCCTCCTCCCGGAGTGTGTACAGCTCGACTATGGAGCTCATGCAGTTCCCCCAGATCAAGACCATTGCCATTATTGCGGAGGGTGTCCCTGAGCGCGTGAGTACTCCCACTTTTGGAGCCCGTTAACCCCAGGCCTCTTGCTGACTAGCTCAGCGTGCTCGTGAGATTGCCCATGTGGCCCAGCAGAAGGGTGTCACCATCATTGGCCCCGCCACTGTCGGTGGTATCAAGCCTGGCTGCTTCAAGATCGGCAACACCGGTGGCATGATGGACAACATCGTTGCCTCCAAGCTTTACAGGAAGGGCTCCGTTGGCTACGTCTCCAAGTCTGGTGGCATGTCCAACGAGCTCAACAACGTCATCTCCGGTAACACGGACGGTGTTTACGAAGGTGTTGCCATTGGTGGCGATCGGTATCCGGGAACTACCTTCATCGACCACTTGCTCAGGTACCAGGCCGACCCTGAATGCAAAATCCTCCTGCTTCTCGGCGAGGTCGGTGGTGTCGAGGAGTACAAGGTCATCGAGGCCGTCAAGCAGGGCGTCATCACCAAGCCCATTGTTGCGTGGGCCATCGGTACGTGCGCCAGCATGTTCAAGACGGAGGTGCAGTTCGGCCACGCCGGTGCCTTCGCCAACTCGCAGCTCGAGACTGCTGCCACCAAGAACAAGATGATGAGGGAGGCCGGTTTCCACGTCCCCGATACTTTCGAGGACCTGCCTGCCGTCCTCAAGTCCGTCTACGACGGCCTCGTCAAGGATGGCACTATTGTTCCCCAGCCTGAGCCTGTCGTGCCCAAGATCCCCATAGATTACTCTTGGGCTCAGGAGCTGGGCCTCATCCGGAAGCCCGCTGCCTTCATTTCCACGATCTCGGACGACCGTGGCCAGGAGCTCCTGTACGCGGGCATGCCTATCTCGGACGTCTTCAAAGAGGACATTGGCATCGGCGGTGTCATGTCGCTCCTGTGGTTCCGGCGCCGTCTGCCCGACTACGCCGGCAAGTTCCTTGAGATGGTTCTCATGCTTACTGCGGACCACGGTCCCGCCGTGTCAGGTGCCATGAACACCATCATCACCACCCGTGCGGGCAAGGACCTCATCAGTGCGCTTGTGAGCGGTCTCCTGACCATCGGCTCCCGCTTCGGCGGTGCGCTTGACGGCGCGGCCGAGGAGTTCACCAAGGCGTTCGACAAGAACCTCAGCCCCCGTGAGTTCGTCGATACCATGCGGAAGCAGAACAAACTCATCCCCGGTATCGGCCACCGCGTCAAGTCGCGGAACAACCCCGACCTACGTGTCGAGCTCGTGAAGGAGTACGTCAAGGCCAAGTTCCCCTCGCACAAGATGCTCGACTACGCGCTGGCGGTCGAGACGGTCACGACCTCCAAGAAGGACAACCTCATCCTCAACGTTGACGGGTGCATCGCTGTGTGCTTCGTCGACCTGGTGAGGAACTGTGGCGCCTTCTCAGCGGAGGAGGCGGAGGACTACCTGAAGATGGGTGTCCTGAACGGTCTCTTCGTGCTCGGCCGGAGCATCGGTCTCATCGCCCACTACCTCGACCAGAAGAGGCTGCGGACGGGCCTGTACCGCCACCCCTGGGACGACATCACGTATCTCCTGCCCAGCCTGAAGACCGGTCCGCCTGGTGCTGAGGGTAGGGTCGAAGTTCACATGTAGACTGGGGGTACAGTTTGAGCAAAATGTGGAGGTTGGCTAGGGAAAGGGAAACTTATAGGGACTGCGACGGAGCTGGGTCGTAGGGTCGTTTTTATGCGATTGATCTGTATGACTGTAGTCTTAGGGACATTATGCCCGTTAATACGTATTTAAGACTATATGATGCTTCCGTATGTTCATTCCAGTGACAATTACCACCACCACTACGTCTGCTCGACTCTCCCACGACCGTGTATGTTAGCGCCATTTTCAATCCCCCTGTGGAGCAGTTCAAGCCAGATGTGTTATGTATTTTCCAAAGCCTTCAGCCATGCAGGAAGGCGCTAATGGCGAGACAGTCCCCAGCCTAGGGTTAAGATATCACTCGGTCGCTACAAGTGCAATGGATTATCAACTCCTTCCACCATACAGGATTACGTTAATCCACAGATCCTCTGTCACCTCCTGCGCCGAGCTACGCTCCTCCGGTGACCACCGGAGCATCCTATTTATTTAACAGCACAACACTATCCTTCTCAGCTCCTTCGAGATTCGTCTCCTGCTCCAGGGCTCCAGGATACATGGCGGTGGTTGGTCTATTCCGGCTTGGAAGGCGCCCTAGGCGGCGATGTTAGCAAGGAAGGGAACGAAGGGGGGATAGAGATCCTCATTCTTACACTTACCATCTTCCGAGAAGAATTTGAACCCAAGCTTACTCCAGGACAGCAATTCCGGCGGTGGGGTTACGAGAAACGAAATAATCTCTGCGAGGCGAGCACGGCTACGAAGTGTCATGCTTGGGATCAGTACCGAAGAACAAATATTGCCCTTCAAATATTTGCCAAACTTAACGGAATAGAATGAGCTAGCTGGTGGAGAGAGAGAGAGAAAGAGGGGCGGTAAAGGCCACCTACCATACAGCTGGCATTCCAATGTCAATCCCATACGGCCAGGGGATCTGTAGAACCACGGGTGAACTGTAGACATCGGGCTATACGTTGGCGGTACCCTCCATTCTCACGTCTGACCATAGATCCAAAATGGCATAGTAACGGCGGGCCTAGGTTCCCTAAAAACCTCAGGCTTCGGGATACGTTTATCCACATGCCCTCAATCTCCTTCCTTGGACAAGGGTCCTTCATCTCTCTTTCCTCACACTCAAAGACGGAATCGTCATTGATACTGAACATGCTATTATCGGTCTTGATGTCTAGATAGACTATTTCGGTGAAGGGAATGTTTGGCAGCAGGTGAATGATTCATACTTGTATGGATAAGCTGGTATTCCCGACGTATGAAGTCCAGGCGAGGAACGGGCGCTGGGAGCCCCCCCCTTTTTTTGAATAGATTCCAAGCTAGGAGTGTCCGAACACTGTCCTACAGGGGTTCGTGAACAGGCATTGGCGGTCCCCGTCGGTCCCTTTGATACAGAAGGAGGTCCAGGAACGCCCGGAAGGCCTCGATCCTGGCCTAAATTCGGCGAATCGTTCTGTGGCTTCCTGTATATCCCTAGATCATGTTCGACTTACCTGCCCAGGGGTTTCGAACGGATGAAGATTTCCAAAGAAACATGGGTATGAGTGCTTGCACTTGTTAGTTAAGGAAGACAAAGGAAACTTAGAGAGCTCCCTCGGGCGGCGGGTTGCGTGAGTTAGTTCCCTCCATAACTTAAGATCGCAGGCAAGCCACATGTTATCGGCCATCCCAAAGCCCAGTTTACCGACTACCTTGTATCTAGATTCAAAAATATCGCCAATGTGGATCGGGCAGTATCGGGAGGCGACTTATCCCGGAATGGTCTCTTCCTCGAGTCTGAGACACGATTGGACGGGCTCGAAAACCTGGTTTGAGAGGGCGTGGGGGTTCAACGGAACGCGGCTGCCAAATTTGGAGATGAGTCGTAGTAACGATGCCATCCGGTCAAGGTGACATCAAGAGGCTAACCGGAGTCTAGAGGGTTCTGGACGATGGAGGATGGCGGGATGGCCTCGTATCAATGCTCGGGGTTTCCGCGTGGTGAGTTTGGGCAGGTTAGGGAGCAGTGGCAGTGCCCCTGGTAGTCCCGAGCATTTCACTAACTACGGAGGACCACCGGGTCGCTCGGTAAACTATGAGCTTCAGTGAGTCGGAAATATAATAAAGAGCCCGGTGGGCCTAAGGCAGACGAAGGACCGATCTTGGCGGCATGTTACGGGATGGAAGGGAGTAGTAATCAACATTGACCAGTCGGGACGTGTTAATGAGTCAGTATGCACTCGCATGCTTGCCTCAAGCAATTGGGCAAAGCAAAGGCCGAGTCCCATATTTTTCTAGAATTTACACATACATAATTTGTAGGTGGAATGGAAATTGCATCATTATATGAGTATGAGGCACGACTCCTTACATGTCGTGTTAGCAAACGCGCAGTCTACGAATAACCTGAGTGGTGCCAAGATCCGTTGATAGGTTGGACCCTGCCGCTGCGCCATTATATAAGCATACTACTTTGTCACGCTCTGCCGATTGAGCGAGATGCATCGCACTCGTGCCGAAGTTGATCCGAACAAACTCGACCTCGAGAATTCTCGACGCAGAGGACTGAGTCGACGACCCAGCATAGCAGCGACCAATTGCGCTGGAGGGTGATATTCCGGACAAAGGGTGAGTGGTCCTTGGTGTGCGTTTGTGCCTCGTTTACTTATGATTAACACGCGGGCTCCGCAGAGCCGAGATTTACGGGCTTCGGGAACGATTGGTTGCACCCTTCGACACCACTCACAACCCTTCCCCGACGAGCGAACCGAGCGGCTTAATAGCGGACGGACACACTCCATACTCCTCTGAAAGACTCTGCTCGTCTTTAACAAAGGCGCCGATCAAAACCCTCCCAAGTCGACGCACACCACGCAAACAATGTCCTTCTTCAAAGTCACTCTCCACCGCTCAGCCATCGGCCTCCCCAAGCGCACGCAGGGCGTTCTCGCGGCGCTCGGCCTCCGGAAGAGGAGCCAGGTGGTGTTTCACCCCGTGAGCGCGCAGTTCGCGGGCATGATCATGAAGGTGAAGGAGCTGGTGCGGGTGGAGGAGGTGGACAAGGCGATGACGAAGAAGGAGCTCACGGCGAGCCGGAGACCGGAGAGGGGGTTTGAGGTTTTAGGGAATGTGAGGCGGGGCGCGCAGCAGAGAGGGGCGGAACAGTAGGGGGATGTGTGTGGGAATATTTGTATTATAGTGTATTGCATTGAAGAGACCCTTCAAGGTTGGTATGGGTTAATGCTATCGCATGGTGCCAAAAGAACCATTGCCATTCTCTTTCCTATTTCGATGGATCTGCGTTGTTCCCTGGCCGTACAATACCCGCGGTTACGGGATGATCTTGGAGCGAAGTCGCGGAATCTCCTTGCCATGTCACAAGACGGACCGCCAGCTTTGAGGAACTCCGAGTCGCGTTAACGCTTGCCTGCCTTTGGACAACACAAGAGTCGGTCAGGTCATCTTTGGTTCTGGGAAGGGTCCCCTTGGGAAGCTACACATTATTTTGCTTCTGGCGGGGAGAAGGCAATGCTGGCTTCGCAACTTGTACGTCGCGGCAGGCGGACATAGTTGGCGGCGCGACTCATGCAATAGTATTGGGAACGACAAGATATCTCACATTCCTCAGAAGATCAAGAGGGTTATAGGATATTGACCTTGATTCTCCTCGTTTCTATTCCCTAGAGCGCCATCCTACTAAGTGATACCAGTGTCTTTCCAGGCATGATGCCATGCGTGAAGCCCTAGTGTCGCCGACGCATCAGGCCAGAAGAGACGAACCAGTCCTCAAAAACACGCAAAGGACCTGTTCATACTCTTCCCCTACCCGGTCCTCATTCCGTACTATCAGCCCGAACCAAGAGGGAAAACCCAAAAAAAAAAAAAAAAAAAAAAAAAAGACACCAACGCCAGAAACCCCCTTGGATGACGTGTCCCCCAGTCGCCCTAGAACTTCGTCTTCTCGACGTACTCCTGCGAGGGCGTCTCGTACTGCTCGGCGAAGTACCTGCTCGCGTTCTTGGTGAGCCAGGTGGTGAACTTGACGAGCTCCTCGCGTAGGCGCGCCACAGACTGGTGGTCCATGTTTGTCTGAGCGATGAGCTCCTCCAGGGAGACTGAGGTGGGTTAGTCTGCGGGGCGTGGCTACTTGCTGGAGGGACAGGAGATAGGACTCACCTAGAAGGCGACAGAGATGCTCGGGGCCGTAGGTGTCGGTAACGCATGTTGGCTCCCCGTCCTTGGCTTTCGCCCACGCGTCACGCACCTCATGATACTGTGCCCTCTCAAACCTAAAACCGCGTCAAGGGACCAGCTCCACACGACCATTCAAAAAAAGAGATACTAAGAACTCACCTGTAGAGAAGGATCCTTGGTAAAGACCTCTCAAAGTATTCGCGCAGCCCCGCAAAGGTCTCCTCGAGTATGTCCGCGACAGCCGAGTCCTCTGCGCGGCGAGGGCGCTCGTAGGCAAGGTAGTCGGTGAAGACCTGGGAGACCGGATGCGGGTGCGGGATGGGGACCAGTTGGTTGTTCTTGGTGATGTTCTCCCAGTCGTCGACGAGAACGGACTTGATGTAGTCTGGGATGGGGAGTTTGATGGAGGGGCGGGAGTGGAAACCCTCGTCCTGGGGGGAGTCAGTGTTGGCGGTGATCGATCTCATCGCGCGGCAGTACGAGGGTAGAAAATGTAGAAATTGAACCCAGATTGTGTTGAGAAGGGAAAGTTGTGCTAATGGGTTTTGGGTGATGCAGAGAAGCACAGTGATGCAGCGCAGAGAAACCCACCTGCTCCAACTCGTAGTCCCTCGTCCTTCTCGGGCCCCGTCCCGCTTGCCCGCCCCTCTCCTCGCTCCCCCTCGCCGACTCCGCCGCCGCCGCTTTCCCCTTCCTCGCCTTCCCGGACCCTTTCTGCGTGAGGCTCTTCACCTGCGCCATCAGCTGGGCGGCCAGTTCGACATTCTCAGGCGTGTGTTTCCGGATGCGGTCCGCGGGCACCCAGTCGTCCCAGGTGGCCTTCCAGCCCTTGTAGTGGATCTTATACTGGTGGCCCGCGTCGGGACCCTCGGGCGAGGGCTGGACGTCGAGGATCTTGGCCTCGTACAGCATCTCGTGGTGGAAGCAGAGGACCTTTTCGTCCTTTGCGTAAGGTTGGGGGGCTTGTTTTGGGGCCATGGCTAGGGACTTTCAATTGCAGTGGTGTCTGGTCTCGATATGGAATAATGGACCTTGTCAGACGCCTTTAGTTCTGAGGTTTTCTGTTCAGAGGATGGCTGATGTCGTGTTTGGAGGGTGGGAGGTGTGATGGTGAGCTACGATTGTAGATATGAATCCCGTCTTGACTACGCGGAACCAAGGCGCACTGTGTAAAACCGACTATTGTAGCGCGGTATTCAACGTGCGAATAGCCCACGCGCGACCAAGCCGTAACTGCAGAAGCTCTGGCTGCCGCTTCTCTGATAAAAAAAAATGTAAAAAATAAAACTAGGATAAAAAGGTAGGTGAAATGAAGATTCAAAGCACCTGGCTGGTGAATGAGATTCCCGGAGTCGGGAGTGGATGGGATGGACAGAGTTTGAACAGGCAGGTAAGTTAAAGCGAGAAACGCGTCGGCGCGTGTTGAGACAGACACAGGTCACTCTCGGGCCACCCGCCTTACTGATCGAGCCCACGTCCCCTATCCGGCTGGACTAGAGGGACCGGAACTTGCACCTTTCAATCGCTTCAACAATACCTGTCTAAAAGCGCACATGAACGGGCCCCTTTCGCCTACTACTGGGACGATACATGAGAGTGTCAAAACACACTCGTGCTCCAGTCCGATTTCATCAAATGGACGAGCAGGATCGCCCTTCTGAGCACAGACACTCTGACGAATACCAAGCATGAATGGGCCTATGGAGAAGGGGTAGTCCTACATATCTGTAGACACCCTGCTTAAACATCGTGCGGCCCGAATCAGGACAATATTCGACTATATAGATGTAGTGTCCTGTGGTGTGGTGCTCGCCACCTGGGCAAAATACCCTCTCTGCTAGAAATACAGAACGAATATCAATGTCCACAAGCCAGGCCGTACTCCCAAAGCTTGTCTGCCCTTGATTCCCATTAACTCCTATCCTCGCGCCATCCTCTCATTGCTAACCGTTGTAATACACCTCGAGGCATTCAGCCCCACCCCTACCGACGAAGGATTTGGACGCAGAGGTACAGATAGAATATGCAACATACGTCGGCCCAGTTGCTATTTCGAGCTCAGCATACCGCACGTTCTCTTCCCCATTAGCTAGTTCGGGACTCCGCAGTCGCGCTCACTGACGATACGGATTTCCCCAGCTTCTCCGCTCCTCCTGCGTCCAGGAACTCCTGATATATATCCTTGGTAAGCATTGCTTTTCGACCATCATGCCACAACGCCTGGCTAGCCTGAGCCCTCCCTCCTGCACACTTGGGTGTGTGCCTCACTTATATCCGAGGACATCGCTTTCACTGGAAGGCAATTCGATCCAGTTTCGGGACGTCTCCAGACGTTTTCGAGTATGGCCAGCGCCGCGGCCTCAGGCCTTCCTTGCTGTCTCGATTTGTGGTCATAGAGTCAGACTGGCCCGTCATATCCCCAATGCCATCCCTTCTCAGACGTTCATGGTCGCTTGACTCTGAATCTCGCGTGCGCGGCTGCCACCCCGCCCAAGGAGCGGCCCTCCTTATCCCTTGTTCGCGAACACCAACGGCCCTCCCATGCGACGGGAATCCCAATATAACAATGGAATCCTCGCCAGCTCGTGGTATTGCGTGAGAAATTCGAAGGGGACGAGGGACCAGTTCCGATGTACTTTCAGTAGTTGCGTCGTACCCCGACCTTGCTATCGGATAGGGGACCCATGGCTCATTGGTAGGTGTTTTGAGCTCCTTGGCGGATTGGGTCTCCCCAGGATAAGAGCCTGAAGCTTTCAGATCCCTTCGGCGCAAGGACTGCTGCCACCCGTCGGGCGCGCTCTCCGCTGCTTGTGGACACCCATGGTAAAGCAAGTTCCCGCGCGCCTGAGTATCTTCCGGGTCATAGTTTGACAGAAATATGTGATTCGTAATAACTTCGCCGGAACGTTGGATATGGGCCGGGGGTCGCCCCTGGCGTGAGAGACCACGGAGTTTAGAAACTATACGGAAACGAGGCGGTTGGCCAGACGCAACTTCTCCAAACTCTTCTCGAAACTTGCTGCGGACTTGCTTCTTCTTAACGGCCCGGCTTCTAGACAGTGCCCCCGGCGGATTGGGAATGGTTGGTGTATCAGCCCCGTCTCTTGAACTGGACGTTGCGATTTCGGGAAAAGACCCAGGGATGAGTTCCCTTGGAAAGATACTCTCACAGGAGGTTCCGATCTGTGTCTCATTATAGGATGTATCCGACATGCCTCTGCTTGATGCCGACACCATATCCGTGGCCGTCTTATAGGAGCTTCGATCCGAGCCTCGATAAACTCCGTATACGCGTTCGTCTTCGTCCCCTCAAGTACGGTCAGTCTGAAGCTACAACGTATATATGGGGGGCTTACGAGATGATAACGGTACGTGAATATTCCTTAGGCCAGGACTGTTTGTGTGGGAGTGGGTTTTCTGACCGGGAGGGTATGAGCTTCCCTTGATGTGACGAGAGTATCTTGCGCCGGACGAATAAGCCATCCGATCTGTGGCGTAGGAGTGAGATTTCGACCGAGAGGCTAGTCCCTTGGAGGGATCGCACTCCCTGGATATCTGGTGCTCCGAATAAGTGTTATCCGCGAATACCTGGACAGGCCCGAGATCCAGGGAATCTCCTTTACGCGAATGTATTGTATTGTGGACGTCGCTGGCCATGATGGTGCTGGGGTATGATGTAGCATTGACATCTGCTACTCGACTCGGAGATGCATCGGCATCCAGGGTTTGTGTGAGGAGCCATGTCTGGAAGGGCGACCAAGAATCATCATCTGGGAAAACAGAATCTAACTTGGATGGCGTGGTCCTCTCCACTACGTCGTGTTTCGAGCTAACTTGACGGGCCTGAGGACCCAAGTCAGCGGGGCGTTCTTTGGGCTTTTCTTTCGTAGGACTCAGCACAGCTGTACTGATAGATCCGGATCCTTCCATCTTGTCGCCGACTGTCTTTTCCGAGATGGAAGCGGTGTGTATCTCGGTGCTGTTGCTGGAAACGCTGATCAAGGGGGCCAGGTAGAGGGCATCCGGGTCAGAAACAATGCTCAGGTCGTCATCTTCAGCACCATGACGACCAAAGCTCCCCGCATGTCGATGTTTCCACTCCTGACGAGTGATGTACGTCCTAGGACGTGCCAAGCCGCGGTTGCCATCGTCGCGCCTATCACGGCCGGAGCCCATGCCCGAGTCGCTGCCCGACCCTCGAGCCACTGCTACGGACTTGGTTCGGACTGAGGAATACGATCGTTCCGTCTCGAAGTGACCCAGACCTTCCGAATGGTCAATTCGGTTTTGGGTCTGATCGCCAGTGGCATCGCCGGCCCTTTTGACGTTGGGATGGCGGTGCTCGAAAGCCGGGAATCTGTAGCAGCAAAGAGACGAGATAGAACGCATATGGGAATATGGAGCTAGGATCGCCTGTCGATGTCGAGCCGACAGCGAGAACCAAATAAGAAATTAAGAGCTTGTCCGTTGGTGTTTATATGGCTCCTGGATGCGGCATCAAACAGAAAGCCTGGGCAGTAACACACACAACATCGTCTCCGTGGCGAGCGAGAGGTAAGCGCCTCTACCACACCAACGTTGCAAGCCTGGGCCGGTGAAGAGATACGGAAAGTGCAATATGTGTACTGACGGTCGATAGCTCCATGTTTCTTTCCTCGTCAATTTGGCCATCGAACCATGGCCCTGCCGCCTCGATGTATGTGGGAAATCGTTTTAACCACATCCCCGTCGTTCCTTCCCCAACGCCAAAGAATCACTCGTAGAAGGCAGGAGAGGAATGGGGTTTGTAAATCCAAACTACCAGAGGCAATTCACTCAGTCACGCTGAACGGGATATGGCCTAATAGGACGACCTCAGCTGCTAGCGTCAAGATGGACCTATCGTCAAGATGTGCCTTTATGTTCGGTAATTCCTTGCACATGAAGAGTACCAGATGATGGCGATCATGCAACATCCTAGGATATGGCTGATGTCTTGCTAGCGAAGGGCCATCTAATATTTAATAATGGTCCAGATTGTGCCCAGTCTTTTGCGTTGCGGCGGGGGTGGTGCCTGTAGGTATAAATCGCCTGAGGCTGCAATCGAGCTCGACGCTCAATGTGGTATCTTATACATTAAATGTCTCTGAAGTAACCGCGATGCTCCCAGTCCGCTTTGGAAGTGGCCGGAGCTTACAGGGGACGGATCCAGCAGGTACGTCCGCACTGACTGGTGGGCGCAACCCCGCTGAGTAAGATCCTTGAAACGGGACCCACCGGTAGTATTGCAAGCTATTTGAAGGCGTACAAAGCTGCGACGAAGAACCAACTCGGATTACGCGAGAAGCCGAAGACGGAGATGGAGGCTTAAAAGGTGTGGATGCGGCAATGGCGCCATCTGACCGGCGATGCTCCCCATGTGCGGAGACGAAAAAGAAGGGGGCTCCAGAAGTTGGTCATAATCGAGACCCGGAGGCCCCGCACGAGGGGCAATATTCTTTGTCCTTGGTTTCGATAAAATGCTTGATGTGTCTGCTGGCAGGAAGCGCTCAGTTAGAGACCCATAAAACCCAGGCGAGCGAATAATATGATCCGCCCCTCGCGTAGATCGGCCGACATCGCCCGGTGGCCGGCCATCGTGCTTTAGCACAAGCCACAATGGAGCAGCCTTGTTCACCTCGACAGTTCCTCTCGCCTGTGGTGGTGAAACATGCTCACCGCACCGTAGGGAGCTTTTATCATCGGCACGCTATCATCTTTATCATCTTTATCGTAAGCAGGGTCTAGGTCCCTGTAGATACAGCTCAACGGGCCAAGGCACTACCTGATGCTGTTCCGTGCAACGGACCCTTTGTCAGGACCCTGGGCCAGGATGCTTCACTAAGATGAACGTGAACTAAAGTTGAGCTTATTGTACGACCTGGTCAACGGAATGCTTTCATTGGCTTAATCTAATTGCCACCGGAATGACACAGAGTAGTAGCCATATAGGAGAAAAGCTATCGGAACCGTCAGCTAGAGTTAGGACACTTCTCGGTGGGTACCCCAACCACTGAGCTTTCATGATTGTTCGGCCTGGACAAGCTCGGCGACATTACGTGAGTTGCAAACTTTTTACCCCGCAGTCGGCCTCCCTGTTTCATAGAGGTGCTGGTTGCCCCTCGCACCATATCACACCGCCCTCGACCTGCCCCTCCCCCGCCTTGAGACACTTTTTACCACCCAGCCCCTCTTCTTCTTGCCCTCCGTGTTTCCTCCCTTTCCTTTCTTTTTCATCCTCCCCAAGACTCCCCATCCCAATTGATATCCGGGGAAAGCTCTCATTTTACCTTCTTCAGCCTTGATCCTGCCTTTTCTCATCAATTCACCTCATCTATCCGAATCTAGAACTCGATAGTCAAGATGGTCCAGTCTGCCGTCCTCGGGTTCCCCCGTATTGGTGTTCTCCGTGACCTGAAGAAGGCCACCGAGGCTTGTGAGTTTCTATCCCTCGCGTTCGCTTTATTAAACTCATTCTAACCTCACGACTTCAGACTGGGGTGGCAAGCTCTCCCAGGCGGACCTCCTTGCGGAGGCCAAGAGGCTCCGTCTCGCTCACTGGCAGATCCAGAAGGACGCCGGTGTTGACGTTATCCCCAGCAACGACTTCGCCCTCTATGACCATGTTCTATCCCACATCCAGGACTTTGGCGTATGTTGTCTTGTTACCTAGCCCTGTGGACACGAGCTAAATAATCTTTCTAGGCTGTCCCCGAGCGGTATTCCAAGGATGGCCTTGACCCCATCGACCAGTACTTCGCCATGGGCCGTGGCCACCAGAAGGGGGGCATTGACGTGCCCAGTTTGGAGATGGTCAAGTGGTTCGACTCGAACTACCACTACGTGAAGCCTACCTTCCAGGACAACCAGGAGTTCAAGCTCTCTCAGTCGCCCAAGGCTGTTGCCGAGTTCACCGAGGCTAAGGCTGCCGGCATCACCACCCGTCCCGTCGTTGTCGGCCCGGTTACCTTCCTTCACCTCGGCAAGGCTGACCGCGGCCAGTCCGTTGACCCCATTGACCTCCTTGACAAGCTCCTCCCTGTGTACGAGCAGCTCCTCGTGCAGCTCAAGGAGGCTGGCGCGGAGTCTGTCCAGATTGACGAACCTATCCTCGTCCTCGACCTCCCTGCCAAGAGCAAGGCGGCCTTCAAGCCCGCCTACGAGAAGTTCGCTGGCCTTGGTGACAAGATCCCCAAGCTGGTCTTCACCACCTACTTCGGTGACATCGTCCACAACCTAGAGGCCATCCCCAAGGACATCTATGGTGTCCACATCGACCTCGTCCGGAACCCCGAGCAGCTAGACACCGTCATTGGTGCCCTTGGCCCTAACACCGTCCTCTCTGCCGGTGTTGTTGATGGCCGTAACATCTGGAAGACCAACTTCAAGCGTGCCATCGAGACTGTCGAGGCCGCCATCCAGAAGGTTGGCAAGGAGAGGGTCATCGTCGCCACTTCCAGCTCCCTCCTGCACACTCCCCACACCCTCGCCAGCGAGAAGAAGCTGGACCCCGAGGTTGCCGACTGGTTCTCGTTCGCCTCTGAGAAGGTTGTCGAGGTCGCCATCATCGCGAAGGCGGTCACTGAGGGTCCTGCCGCCGTCCGCGAGCAGCTTGAGGCCAACGCCAAGTCGCTCCAGGCCCGTGCGACGTCTTCTCGCACCAACAACCCCAAGGTCAAGGAGAGGCAGGCCGCCGTCACCCCGGAGGACCACAAGCGGAAGTCTGAATTCTCGTCCCGCATTACCCAGCAGCAGAACAAGCTCAAGCTTCCTCTGTTCCCCACCACCACCATCGGCTCCTTCCCCCAGACCAAGGAGATCCGTCTCCAGCGCAGCAAGTTCACCAAGAAGGAGATCACGGAGGAGCAGTACGACAAATTCATTGAGGAGGAGATCAGGAACAATGTCAAGATCCAGGAGGAGCTTGACCTCGATGTCTTCGTCCACGGCGAGCCCGAGAGGAACGACATGGTTCAGTTCTTCGGTGAGCGTCTTGATGGCTATGCCTTCACCACCCACGCCTGGGTGCAGAGCTACGGCTCTCGCTGCGTCCGTCCTCCCATCATTGTTGGTGACATCTCTCGTCCTGCGCCCATGACGGTCAAGGAGTCCAAGTACGCCGTGTCCATCTCTTCCAAGCCCATGAAGGGCATGCTGACTGGCCCCGTCACTTGCCTTCGGTGGTCGTTCCCCCGTGACGACGTCCACCAGTCCGTCCAAGCCCAGCAGCTTGGCCTTGCCCTCAGGGACGAGGTCATTGACCTCGAGAAGGCCGGTGTCGACGTCATCCAGGTCGACGAGCCTGCTCTGCGTGAGGGTCTTCCCCTCCGCTCTGGTAAGGAGCGTGAGGCCTACCTCGAGTGGGCCGTCAACTCCTTCAAGCTGTCGACTTCCGGCGTCGAGGATGCTACGCAGATCCACTCTCACTTCTGCTACTCCGAGTTCCAGGACTTCTTCCACGCCATCGCCGCTCTTGATGCCGACGTCCTGTCTATTGAGAACAGCAAGTCGGACGCCAAGCTGCTCCGTGTTTTCATCGACTCGGCCTACCCCAGGCACATCGGGCCCGGTGTTTACGACATCCACTCGCCCCGTGTCCCCCCTGAGGAGGAGATCAAGCAGCGAATCGAGGAGATGCTTCAGTTCCTCAAGCCTGAGCAGCTCTGGATCGACCCTGACTGCGGTCTGAAGACTCGCCAGTGGGAGGAGACCAAGGCGGCGCTGGCCAACATGGTCAACGCTGCTAAGGCCTTCCGCGCCAAGTACACCAAATAGGTGATGAGATTTACCTAGGAAGAGTGATCTGAGGTTTGACCCCTCGAGCTCTTTCACCTTCTTGTTTCAAATTTGTGTTTTTCTAAAAGCCAAGTTTCGTTGCATTCATGAGTCACTGTCTTTTTCGGCGGCAACATTGCATGGGAAGGGGTTACGATCTCAACATCGGCGTTCATGACGACGGCAGGGGCTGACGAGGCATGCCGGGGTTTTGCTTTTTATTTGTTATTTTATAATTGAGATACACCCTTTGTTGGCACGGTTTCGGAGCTGGGAATTGGTAAAAGGAACAAAATGGTCTGGCAGGCTTTCAACATAGATGCATAGGTACACATGACTTATTCTCCTTGCGGAGAATAAGCAACAACAAACCAGCTCATGCCGGGGTATTCCCATCAACCGGGACCCCATGAAGGGCAGAGGAAGGGCATCTGGTGGGGGAGGGAAGAGGCGAAGACATCTGGAGTTTCCAGAGACTGTGGTCTGACATAGTTAATATGAACCCCGATTCAACTGGGGATATCAAAGACTCTGGTATGGACAGGTTGGCTGTGACGTGTGCTAGTTTGAGTGTGGATATGTGTGGAGGGACCTTAAAAGTCGACATCGGCACTTAATCATTATGCAACAGGTTCGAGGGGTTCATTTCCCGTCTTGTCGTTGCACTCAAGTTTTTAAACGCCTCAGGAAGGAGCCTTTTCTCGGATTACACTGAGGCTCCCAGTACGAAAGCCATGACTCGTAGGAGAGGGACGACGGTGGGGAGGTGTGTTCGTGTGTATGAGCTTGCGAAGGTGGCGGACAGGGCCGCGAGAGTCCACTTCGTACTGGGCCATACTTTAGTGGGCCACACAAGTTGCTCAGGATGGACGGTATTATAACGGTTCCTTGGTGCGGTGAAGGGCGAGTGATGTTTCGAAAGTCGATACTGGACGGATTGAGAGGCAACTGAAGGCATAGAGTAAGTAGTGACAGCAGTATGCTAGCTCTGAAAAGCGGAAGTTTAGTGTTGGGGTCTACGACGTAGGAGGGACCAGGTTTTACGGAACCCGTTGCCATGCTGCAGGGAGGCGAGGAAGGCTAACAGCTGGATTACGAAAACCTTGAGGCGGGCCCGGGGGAGCAGGAGGATGGTTGGGAAGCGTCGTGCAGATTATGGTGTAAGTGTACAAGGACGAGATGCGCGGACGTGCGTCTCACCGAAGCGGTCTTATGTTCAGCGATGGACGAGGCCAATAGTGAGGAAGGGCCACGCAGCTTATCGTGTAAGTGCGAGATGACGAGGGAGGAGAAGGGGGGTTGACTGAGACGTCCCTCTGCCTACGAACGACACCGCGAATGGTTCTTTGTTGGAGCCCAGTCGCGGATTATCACATTAGCTTGGGAATGGTCACGCCATTTGCCTCTCTCTTAGGTCTGAGCGTGGTGAGACACATACAGGGAGGAACATTTGGTTCAAGCCAACTTGAGGGAGTTTGGTTTACTCGGTGTGTCATCCGCCGCTGCCTGTATGCAACGAAACCCCTCATGGAGTGTCCTCTCCCTTGAATAAAGGATTGCCATAGGGTGCGGGCGTACGCAGAGCGCTGATGCAAACTCATCCGTACGTACAGTTGTTTTCTCCTGGCCCAGAATGAGTTTGCTTCGGGTTGATATCAACCACAGGTTCCAGCCCTTCTTGCTGGCAACTGATACCAACTACATACGCTCTCTACTGGCAACTCTCTTTGCTTCTAAATATCTGTTACGCAGTTCGAGTAGAGCTGTGAAACAGAGGAGTCCGCCAAACAGGACACACGAACCATCCCGTCTCGTCCTACACATCCTATTTAAGGTTGTTTCAGACAACAGATCTCCCACCGATCCGGCCCATACACAAGACTCACCTTGGCACTTGACAAGTTGGGATGGCAGGTACACGTGGTACAGGGACCCTCAAGGTTCCCGGTAGAGCCTGCATGCAAGACATCTGTCTCTTCTTGCGGCCGTTGCTTCTTCCCGCGTCTTTGTTTCACTCCGCCCTAGCGCAGACCGAGCACAGGCCAGGAAACCCCCCATCAGCTGAGCACGCAAAAGCCTCAACCAAACCCTTTCCACTCCCGGATAGACCGGAGAATAAGATGGCCCACTGATCGGCAGCCAGAAAGGGTAGCTCGCCGGGCTGTTAGCTCTCCCGATGCTCAGCTCCAAGCTCGCCATCTCCCCTCCTGCCAGCTCCCTCGTCTCGATCGCCTCCCCGGTCTTCACAGCCTCAATGACGACCCGCCCGCCGCAAGCGCAAAATACGAAGATTTAAGATCCCAGGTGTGCCCACTTCGCTCAAATCTCCTTTCGAGGCCGCCTTCCGGCTGGAAATGGACCCCACGGACCGGGAAATAAACCAAAGCACGTTGGACCTCGGTGGCGCAAGACTTTTCCGTTTCCCATCGGCCCTGCTCGCTGTTTACATCCAAGCGAGAGCGACGTCATGCCGATCGTTCCTCGGTCTGGTGGGAGATATTCATCACTTTGTGGAGCCCACGTCCCTTGTGGTGTAGATGGGTACATCAGGAAAGACATAATTAACTGCATGCCATTTATGGGACACATGGTGGGGAGGGCATTCTTGTGCGCTCTTTAATGGGCTTTTTTTTTTTTTTTTTTTTTGTGGCCTCAAATGGCGGTTCGGATGTCTCAAACGGTAGGGCCGGTATCCTCATTCAAAACGTCAAAGCGGTGACCCGGGAGCCCGAGTGGCTTCGCGTGTTGAAAAGTGCATAATAAGATGCGGTGGGGATGTGCGGACATAATAATGCATAAATAATTGCACAACCTTATGGGCAGCTAACCCGGTAAGTACGCTCTTAATTAGGGGCGGGGAGATTTTTCGCTCGGTAAGAGGGAAAAAGGGGCGGGCCACGCCACCCGTCGCTTCTGACGGCGCCGCGCTGTCCGGGTTTCTGGGAGCAAAGGTATTAATCCGTAATTACGAGGATGATGCTAATTTACGAGCTCGAGTTTCAAGAGCTGGAAATATTGGCCACCACAGGGTTAGCCGCTGGAATGAGGCCAGCGGGAGACGAAATGACGATTCCGTGACGCGTTGGGTGCAATTTCTCCTCGTGCTGACAAGGGCGCCAAGCGCTTTCCCACGAGAGGGTCGAATAGGGCGTAATTTCAGCGGACAACAGATGCGTCCAGAACGGAGCGTTACGGCGGCCAAGAGCTCGCGCCCAATCCGTGTTACTTGGGTGGGAGGGGGGAAAGGAGACGGGCTTGGCTCCCGATTAATCTCGTTCTGCGGTGGTACGAGCCAGGATGGTTCATGGTCCGAAGGCTTCTCGTCGCCGACGACGGCGGTAACATCGTGGCTGGTGTGGACAAATTCGGCACCGTCCGACCGGTTGCGAACCTCGTGAAAGCACCTTGTGGAGATTACACGAACTTGCTATCTGATCGCTGGGTTGTCGCGGCATGCGGACACGACAATGGGAGGATCTCGGGCATTCCAGCAGCCAGGGAGGGCTTCTCTGGAGATTCATGCTGAGGAGGCGGAGCGTGTACCTGCATGAAGTACCAGTGTATCGTGAAGACGCCATGCCTTGGTAGGTTGGGAAAAACAAACAGCTCAATTCGGCAGCTCCGAGCGCCCGTTTTCGGAAGTCACCGTTACCGCCCAGGCCCGACTTTGACCCTGATCTCTTCGGGTACCATGCCGGCGATCTGTTGATCGTCCACGGCCCAGCACCCGCGGGTCCATATGCCGGTGTTTGACGGCGGAGGGGGTTCGTGGGATACGGAACGGAGGCTAATACGAGGTGGGTTTTGGCAGGCTTGCGCGGACAGTTGCAGCCGTGGAAAGGAGGCAGCTCTGGGTTCTGGAAGCGGTGTCCTGCAGACCCTTGCTGGCCAGGGATGGATGGCGGCTGGGCGGTGGGTGGAAGTGTCGTGTACTTGTATCTGAAGGGTGGGCTGGGCACTGTGGTCTCCAGATCGTCAGAGCGTACAGTACAGTAGTTGGTCATGACGATCAATGTTCATCGCCGATATATCAAAAGGGGAGGCTCCAAGCGCCGACGATTATGTTATGCGAGATTGATAGACGGACGGTTGGCTCTATGTTGCTAGTAAAGGGCAAGTCAAATGACGAACACGTCGAGCAAGCGCTCAGTTTGCGAGAATGCAGCGGGGGACTCGGTGCCTTCTGCATCGAGCGGCAAACAAAATGAAGGAGGGCCGAATGGGAGGCGGCTCCTGGGAGACGTGCGCGGGAGACCCGGAAATCCATGTCGCCCATGGATTGGCCAGCTGGGCGGCCTTTACCAGGATTGGTTAAGCTTATCGCCCCTCATTGGGTGGCGCTGGTGTCTCAGATAGGATGGTACCTGCATTACGGACGCTGCTTCCTTTAGGGGTGGGATGCATTTTCACCTTTTTTGGGAAGAAGGTGGGGTTACCCCTGAGACCATGGGAAGGAGGCACACAGAGAATGGACAGCGGCGGGAAATTACGACTGCAGGCGCTAGATTGACTGGATGGGCACGTCGCACTCTGCCAAATGTCGATGCGGGGGATGGGATCTGGGCGGCATTCCGAGGCTAGCGTTGCTGCTGATATTGAGGAGGTGAGTAGAGACGCACAATTGCTTGCGAACAGGGAGTTCGAGTTTCCCATGGAGCCTGCAGCCCGCAAAGGACACCGCCCACATGGGCTCTAGCGCTAGGAGGGACGATACGAGGTCCGAGGGTTCCCCGACGACCAACCCAACGCTCTGACGTTGGAGCGTGTGGTTGGCCGACGGCCTCCACGCAAGTGCGCCTGGGTGCGGATTGCGGTGATTAAAGGACCCTGGTCAGCGAGTTGAGGCTGTGTGGCTCCGCACCTGGATGGGCAAGCCATGACTGTTTTCGTCCGAGGTACGAAGAGCTCCACCGAAGGCCCGCAGGGCCGTTTGCTCCAATCGCTCCACGTACCGTAATTACGATGGCGAGCCTTGTGGAGACAGCATTGCTTGGTCAAGATTGCGCCAGCTGCCGCCCTGCTGCCAGGATTGACCGATGGAAGGGGGCGGAACATGGGGGGTTGGACGGTACCCCCCCTTTTGGGTCCCCCCCGGTTCCCCCGGGTCCGATATAAGCTGAGAAGGTCTCATAAAAGCGTCGTTCTTCTCTTTCCCTCCCCAAATCTGATTCCGAGGTCTTCACTCTCTTCACCTCTGACCATCAGTCTCTCTTTTTGCGGTCTTTTTTGACGCAGCCACTCTTTTTAAGCGCCAGTTACTTTCAGTTCTTGGCACGTCCATCGAGCCTCGGAAACGATTTTCTGTTTGAATACCGCTTGCACAACATCCTTAATTAGCAAGACTCCGACAACATGAAATTCGCGGCCACCCTCGCGGCGCTCGCCGTCGTGGCGAACGCCGGCGTCCTTCCCCGTGGCGGCAGCTACGGTGAGGGTAGCTATGGCGAGGTTCCTGCTCCCGTCGAGACCACCGAGGCCCCCGCCGTAACGACCCCTTACGTCGACACCGCCAAGCCCGAGCCTACCCAGTCCAAGGAGGAGGAGTCTCCCGAGTCCCCTGAGGAGGGCTCTTACGGCGAGGAGGTCCCGGAGGTCCCCACCACCTCGGAGGATGCTTCTCCTGAGCCTTCCACCCCTGCGGACGACGGCTCCTACGGCGAGGAGACCCCCGCGCCTTCTTCTTCCGCTGAGGAGTCCGAGTCTCCCGAGCCCACTTCTTCCGCCGAGGAGGAGGACTGTGAGACCACTTCCGGTGCTGAGTCCAGTGCCCCCAGCTCCACGGACGACTCTTCTCCTGAGCCCACCACCACTGGTGCTGAGGATGAGGACTGCGAGACGACGTCTGGTGCTGAGGCGACCCCGTCTGCCTCCACTGATGACGCCTCTCCTGAGCCTTCTACCCCTGCTGACAACGGTTCGTACGAGGAGCCCACCCCCACCCCTGAGCAGGAGGGCCCCGAGCCTACTACGACCATCGAGTCGACCTCCACTACTACGGAGTTCGTGACCGTCGACTACCCGGCCCCCACTGGCAGCAACCCCCCTACCGGCGGCAACGAGACTCCCGGCGAGGAGTACCCCGAGCCCGAGGCTAGCACCCCTGCCGAGACCCCTGAGCAGCCTCAGCAGCCTGAGCAGCCTGGAACCCCTGGTGACGAGGTAAGCCCCGAAGAGCCCGAGACTCCTGGAACCTGCCCCTCTGGTGAAACCGTCACGGTCTACGTTACCGTCCCCTGCGAGGGCGGTGACAGCCCCGCCCCCACCCCGACTGGCGGCGACGAGGCTCCTGGCGCTCCGGAAACCACTACTGAGGACTCCTCCCCGGAACAACCCACCGAGACCGAGGACTGCGAGACGGAAGTGACTGAGACCATCCAGAGCACCGTGACCAGCGCTGGCCCCGCCCCGTCTTCGTCCGAGGACTCTTCCCCCGAGCCCTCCACCCCGGCTGACGACGGCTCGTACGGCGAGGAGCCCGCTCCTACCCCCAGCTCCGCTGAGGAGGAGTCTCCCGAGCCCACCACCTCTCAGCCCGCTGACGACGGTTCCTACGGCGAGGTTCCCGCCCCCTCTTCCTCCGAGGAGGCTTCCCCCGAGCCCTCGACTCCCGCCGACAACGGCTCGTACGAGGAGCCTACCCCCGCCCCCAGCTCCGAGGAGGAGTCCCCTGTTCCCTCGACCTCCGCTGAGGAGAGCCCTGAGCCGACCACTTCCGCTGAGGAGGAGAGCCCCGAGCCCACCGAGTCTGAGGACTGCGAGACGACGGGTGTAGAGTCTGAGTCGCCTGAGCCTACCACTGACGACGGTTCGTACGGTGAGGAGCCCACTACCTCTGCTGAGGAGTCTGAGTCCCCTGAGCCTACCACCACTGCCCCCGAGGACGACGGCTCGTACGGCGAGGAGACCCCTGCCCCCACCTCTTCTGAGGAGGCTGAGCCCACCACCTCTGCCGAGGAGTCTGAGTCCCCCGAGCCCACTGAGTCTGGCGACGAGGGTGAGGACTGCGACGAGACCACTGGTGTAGAGTCTGAGTCCCCTGAGCCTACCACCACTGCCCCTGAGGACGACGGCTCGTACGGCGAGGAGACCCCTGCCCCCACCTCTTCTGAGGAGGCTGAGCCCACCACCTCTGCCGAGGAGTCTGAGTCGCCTGAGCCCACCACCTCGTCCGCTGAGGAGGAGAGCCCCGAGCCCACGACCTCTGCCCCTGCTGACGACGGCTCGTACGGTGAGGAGCCCGCTCCTACCCCCGCCCCTACCTCTTCCGAGGAGGAGTCCCCCGAGCCTACCACTAGCTCGACTGAGGAGGAGAGCCCCGAGCCCACCACCTCTGCCCCTGCTGACGACGGCTCGTACGGCGAGGAGCCCGCTCCTACCCCCAGCTCCGCTGAGGAGGAGTCTCCTGAGCCCACCACCTCTCAGCCCGCTGACGACGGCTCCTACGGCGAGGTCCCCGCTCCCTCTAGCACTGACGCCGCCTCCCCCCAGCCTACCGAGCCTGCCGACGATGGCTCCTACAGCGAGGGTGACGACACCGTCTACCAGGAGGAGACCGTCGACGTTGTCCCTCAGCAGGCGTAAGGTCGTCTCCGATAAGGAGTGAAGAGGGCGTTGTGAAATGTGGAGGAAGGATTCTTTTGTAATTTAGTGGGGCCTTGCAGGCCGTGAATCTACTGTTGTTATTCTTGGGTTGCTTTTTGGCTTTAGGTTTTTATGTGGTTGTAATTCACCGTTGAATGACGCATGACGTTCTATATCTTGAAATAAGCCTGTTTTGGAAGAAATGTGCCGTCGTAGTACGCATTTGTTTTGGAGATATGGCCCGATGCAAGGCAGAGTGTAGCGGACGACTATAAGAGACAATTGAGGCACTTCTGGAAAGGAAGCTGGGGAATTTTTTAGGTAATGAAGGGATTTAGCCTCTTCGATTTCGCACTCCACTCATCCCAATATCATCGTTCCGAGCGGTTACTTCGTGATCGTCTGAATACAATCTCTCAAACGCCAAACCCATTTCCCAAAGCCCACCTAAGCATGGAAAAAAAAAAAAAATCTCACGTTCTCTCCGCCATGATTGCAGCCTCGTACCTTTCTGGTTCTAACGCTCGTGAGAGGACTCGCCGAATCGCGGCCTCCGAGTCAGCCATCGCGCGGTCGAGATTCTCCACTGGGCGGATGTTGTTGCGGAGGGAGGTGATGTGTGATGTTAGCGTGGAGAGGGGGAGGGATCCCTTTGCGTTCTGTCGACGTGTTAGTAGCTGTAGGTATTACGATAGATACGGTGTCTGTTTTGCGGTTGATGGGGAATAAGCAGGTCAGGTAGACATACCGTGAATAACCACTCAGATGGATGGTCCTCTCTGGGCACAAGCGCGAGCCTATCACCGCCATCTCCATCCGGATCCCACCTATCTGGAACAAGAGGGTGACCCTTTCTCCTCAAGCCTTCCCTCCAAACCTTCCTCTCTTCCCTCCCGTTCTTAGCTAAGACCTCCAACTCACCCACTTCCCTCTCCAGAACCCTCTCCATCCTCTCCTCCTCGTCCCTCAACACCTCTATAGAATGTAGTAGAGGCTGTAACTTCCCCTCCAGCGCTTCCATCTCCGCCGCTACGCCTTCAAAATCTAGTTCCGCTTCCCGTCCATCTGTTCGCGGCACCTTAGAACGTTTCGCGGCCTTTGCTGCTGCACGAGAGGCGGGTGGGAACGGAAGGCCCTTTGACAGCTTGCTGGAGAGGCGCTTGGTCGCGGCGCGGATGGCGGAGGAGGCGGCGTCGCGGCGGGGTCCCGGCGCGAGGGTTTGGAGGACGGGGCGGGTGGAGAGCTGCAGGATTTGGCGGGCGTGGGTGAGAGCGGGAGGTTCGAGGGGAGTCCAGGTTGATGAAATGGTCGAAACGGGTATGTCCCGCTGTTTGGGCGCGAGGTAGGTGTAGGGCTTCTTCTGTGCTTGTTCGGGTGAGGTGCGAGGTGATGGTTCGCGATTTGCTTCAGTCGTTGAGGGGCGTGTTTGTGTGGCTCTTTCGTCCGAGATGTCGGAGCGCCTGGGTCGCCCTCGCTTCTTCAGCCCAGGTTGCTCTGCTGAATCGGAGGCGTCAGAGCGCCGGGGTCTTCCCCGTTTCTTGGGCTCAGATTGCTGCTCTGCTGCCACGTCTGAGGTGTCAGAACGCCGTGGCCGTCCCCTTGTCCTGAGTTCTGCGAGTTCGGCGTCCGCTTCGGCCACGTCAGATCTCCTAGGTTTCCCTCTGCCTCTGGGTCCCTCAGTATCCGCAACGTCAGAGGCGCCAGGTCTTCTTGATCGCCCTCTTCGCCTAAGTGATTCTGCCTCGACCGGTGTGTCCTTGTCCTGACCCTCCTTCCCCTTCCTACGCTTCTTCCGAGTCGCTGGGCTCGCGAGGCTATCTCGGGCTTCCTCAGCGGAAGCATTGTCTAGTGACGGCCTGCCACGTGGCTGTTTCGTTGCCGGCTCCTCCTCAAGCTCATCCTGGTTGTCGTCATCAACCTCTTCGCGCGAGATCCTGCGCCGCTTCCTCCTCTCTGCAGGCTGCCCCGCGTCCGGTGACTCATCCGCAGTTTTTCCCTGTTTACTCTTTGCAGCACGCGGCCTCCCGCGCTTGTTTGGGCCCTCTTTATGCGACTCGGCGTCATCTCCTGCCGTAGTGCTGGTGTTGCCCTGTCTCCTTTGCCTCTGCTGGGCTGCCTGCGCCGCTCCTTCCTCTTCGTCAGGCATATCGCCACGTCTCCTGAGCTTCGTTTTCTTCGGTCCATTCGTGTTCTCGGGGCTTTCGGCGGTGGCGATCTCGTCCTCATCTTCGTCGTCGTTCGCTTCGCGTTGGTCGGGGCTAGGCGCGTCCTGTGCGCGCGACGCGTTTGAGGGCCGGCCGCGCTTGCGCTTCGGCGCATGCGCTTTGGGAGGCTATCATGAAAGACCGAGTTAGGCTATGCGATTCGCATTGGCACTGGGATTTAGCTTACCATTTTTGGCTGTGTGTTTTGTGTAGTGCCCGGAATCGTGCTGGGAGCTGATGTGGATGTTATCGCGACGGACCAGCCACAAGTGCGGGAATGTGTGGCTGAAGCTCAAGTGCAAAGGGTGGCTTGGCGGGTTACCAATGATGCCGGGATCAGTGGCTGCCAGGCTCGGCGTATAGATGTGGCGCGGCAAATGCCCCCTCGCAGCCTGGACAGGAGGAGCGACGCGTGTGGGGAAGCTGCGTACCTCCGCTGTGAAGCCAGCGTGTACAACTCAATTCTTCGAGGTCTCCGCATAATACAGCAACAGCCAGGCCCGTCTCAGACCACCCCTCTTGTCATGCTCTTTGCCCGTCCGCAGTAGATATAATAACGGACTTACGATAATAATAAATGTCGTAGTAGCTTTTCCCGGTGCCAGTATAGGCAGCGTCTCGCTTGCCCTTCCCAAATTCCTGGGTTGCACGTTCCAAGGCAAGCTAATTTAAATTGTTTATTATTGCACCGTCTCCACCATTAGCGCTCCCGTCGCCTGCTCCGGAGCGCAGTCGAACCTCGACGCTCCATCTCCATCTCCATCCCCACACTCCTTTTGTTTTTCATCCCTTCTTCGCGCCGCCCAATCCAAGGTCCAAGTCTAACTTCAAATACGCGATAATGCGCATCTCGGCTTCCGTTTTCCTGGCGCTGCCCCTCCTCGCCTTCGCGGCCGAGGAGGCCGTGCCCGAAGATGCTGCCGGTGCGGCCGAGGGCGTGGCCGAGGGTGCCACTGAGGGTCTTGCCGGCGAGGCTGCTGAGACCGGCGTCTTCGACCAATACAAGGCGCAGTTCCAGAATTTCCTGGGCAGCTTCGGCGGCAAGCCCGCCGCCGAGTCAGAGAAGGTCCAGGAGATGAGGAAGGAACAGGCCGCCGTCCAGGAGGTCCTCGTCGAAGGCTCCGCGCTCTCGACGCTGACGCTGGACAACTGGCACGAGACGCTGTTCGGCTCGCTGCCTGAGGACACCACGACGCCGGAGGAGTGGTGGCTCTTCATTACCGGCCGCAACAAGACTTGCAACGGTAAGCTCTTGCCCTGTGTTCCTATCGTAATTCGGGTTCTGTGGCGCTAATACTGTTGCCAGGCTACTGCTACAAGGCCGAGGCTGCCTTCAACGAGACGGCCGCCAGGTTCAGCGCCTTGACTGAGACTGAGACCCCCAACATGGCTACGATCAACTGCGACGACGAGCGCGTCCTCTGCGCCGCGTGGGGCGCCGGCCCCGGGTCCCTCTGGATCCTCGACGTGCTCCCGCCCCCGTCCGACATTGAGATCTACAGCAAGCGCCTCAACCTTTCGCGCGTCACGGTCGACGACGTCGAGAAGTACCTCGACCCGGCAGAGAGGGGCGACTTCAAGCCCCTGGCCACTATCTTCCACCCCTTCAACAGCAAGATCGCGAAGCTTGGGCTGTCCGTCCCGGTGGGCTATGTCATCCACTACGTTGGGCTCGTCCCCAGCTGGATGTTCATGTTTGGCCTCTCGATGCTCAGCCGGACCATGATGTGAGTTGTTTGTTACCATCCATTGTTGGAATGGGGGGCTAACTTGAGCAGGACGAACCGCATGCAGAACCACGAGGCCCGGAGGGCCGCCCAGCCTGCCGCCCAGCCTGCTGCGAACTAGGTGTTGTGACTGCTTGATTTGGGAGGGGTTGGTTCTCCCCCCGGTTTGGGGGGGGGGTTTTCTTGTAGACATCTTTAACTTTTTGATTTACGTGGCTCGTTTCCGCAGATGCCGTTGTGTGTTTCTTTGGCTAGGGGCTCTTTTTCTTTATGAGGAATTCTTAATATCTTGCCGGTAGGGTTGGATTCAAGGGAAAGGGGGTATCTCTGGTAGTAAAACGAGGAATACAAGTAACTCCGAAACATCAACATCCCATCTAAAGCTTGTCGTGAAAAGTGCGCCTTGCAAAGAACAACTCCTTAGGTCCCCTGTCTTTCCTTACGATTGCATTCCGCTGTAACTCTCTCCAACGCCTGGAATACGTCGTCTACAAGCCCCGGGTTCGTGAGCCGGCCATAGCGTAGGTCGCTCATGGATCCTACCGTCTGCTTCAGTGACTCCGTGAGAGCCTTTTCCTCTTCCTCTAAATTCTTTATCTCTGCCTCGAGGTCCTCGACCGCACCGTCTAGTTCGGGGATGATGGTTTGGAGGGTGTGTTTTGTGTTGGGCAGCTCAGGGTCGGATCCGAAGAGCTGTTCCAGTTAGTACGTGATTTATCAAGATGCGAAAACAGGGAGAAAGGAGAGACATGCCGCCCTTTCAACTTCCATCTCGTCATCGCCCCCCTCCTCCTCCTCCTCCCTCCTCAACCTCGCAACCTCGGCCCTCATCTTGCGGCCCCGCCTCACCTCCGCCTCGATGTTCTCCCGCACGGCGGCGACAGCAGCGGCACGCTGCGCCTCGAGGTCGCGGTAGAGGGTGTGGACTTGTGGTGAAGAGGCGGCGGACTTGGGGAAGAGGGCGGCGAACTGCGTCGGCGTGATGATGGCGCGGAGGTCGGCGGGGAGGAGGAGGTAGGAGGTTAGGATTGTGGATTCTGTGGGCGGGGCCATTTTCACGGATAGGTCGAGGGCTTGCGGAGGAATTGGCGTCGTGAGGTGTGTGTTGGCGGTTTGGGGGGTTTGATGGGTGGACGTTGGAGCTGGGGAAGTTCGAGGTTCGACGCGTGGTGGGGTAAGTGCGTCGGCGGGCTCAATTGTCCGGAGCAGACGATCTCAACGGGACCTCACGAATACGCGACTCCTATATTCCGGAGCAGCACAACGTGTTTACATCCGCAAGACAGGTTAAATATGGAACGACTGCTTTGATATGGAGGTCTCGAATCTCGGAACAGAAACGTTCTTAATGTACCGCATAGAACTCCGGACCAGCACGACGAACTCTTACGTTGGCCTACTATGCACTCTCGGCTATTGATGGAAGGCAGTCATATATGTATGGTTTTATCGTCTTTACCTTCGTTATGCCCATGAAATATGAAATGGGGATGCTATGATAACCCTGCGAGGGGCCCATGTCTCCTTCTACTACCTCTTCTCCGCCCCCTGCCCCTTGATACCCCACCGCTCCCTCTCCTTCCCCTTCGTGCCATGTCTTCCCGTGCCTAGCGCACGGGAGCTTTAATAACTCCGCTCCATTCCCGTAAGAGATCCCGATGTGCAGCGCAACCTTTAACAGTAGGCTGGGAGCCGTGAGCCACGGCTCCCCTCGCAAAGGGTGGGACGCCAACGCCGCCTTTCCCCATCGACTCCCACTCGACCGCCCACTGCAAACTGTGTTCCTTGAAACAGTCCTCTAAAATGGGGCACAATAGAATTGGTCACACTAGCCAGAAACTCAAAGCCGCAATGAAACCGTCTATTTCTCGAGGTTGATACTCTTACCGAACCGTGCATAGAGCTCCACCTTGAGCTGCTTCATCTCCTCCCGCACACTCGACAGCTCATCCTCGAACTTGCTCACTTCTCCATCTATCCTCTCCGACGCATCCGATAGCATCTCCTGCGCCTGATCCAGTTTGACGTGGAAAAAGGCGTCGCCTATCTTGTATCTGTTGCTGGAAGCGTTAGCGCTGTCTTTCTTGGCGCCGAGCTGGTTCGGAAGGGGGTGCGCTGCGTACGGAACCGTCTCGTCTTCGTCGGCCAGTTCTAGCTCGCCGCTCACGTCGTCGATCTCTTCCTTCTCTTTCTGGCGGTGGCATGACGTTAGCCAGGGAGCTCTGCATGGGGTGAATGAATGGAGTGGGATGGGAAGATGGATAGCGAGCACGCACAGCCTTGGCCTTGAGTTCGTCTTCTAGTACTTGCTCGCGGGAGCTGAGACGGCTGAACTTGTTGATCTTGTCCTGGTCCTCACGACGGACTTCGACCTCCTCCCCGGCGGCCTCTTCCTCCTTGGAGAGCTGTTTGAGGTTAGTATGCGCACAATTGTAGAGACTCGGTAGGCGTAAGACGGGGATAAAGGGATTGCGCACCATCCGTCTTTGCATAATCGCGGCCATGTTGGATCTGGGAAGCCACGTGCAGCTGCTTTGGGAGAACGTGGGGCGGGAGCTCTTCACGATGCTTGGGCTTGGTGAGCCGGCGGGAGAATTGATGGAGGGGTTGTTGGACGGCGGTGGGCTTAATTTACACTGTGTGGGGGTTTCCACTACCTGCCAGCAAGACCAAGGTTGTTTACTCTGACCTATCCAGCTAAAGGCACAACCGAGCGCAAGCTCCTGTCGACGGCAACTACAACAGTAATATCGAGAGCTGTCGCAGTCATGGCCCCCGGTCAGAAATCCTACCCGCGGGCGACGGTCAAGAAGATTGTCAAGGCCCATTCGGGCCTCAACATCAGCAAGAATGCCGATGTCTTAGTACGTTTGACTCCGGGCCTCCGCGCGTCGACGCGACTAACGGCGATTGGGCAGATCTTCCTCGACTACGCCCTCTTTATGCAAACGTATGGACGACGAAACTCAATCCTCGGATGTCATGGCAATTGCGGGTGCTGACTTTTTTTACCCAAAGTCTTGTGAAAGAGGCGGCGATTGAGTCGAAGAAGAGTGGTGAGCGCGGGCTCACGCCGCAGAGCGTCAGGAAGGCGACGCCGGTAGGGATACCCGATGCGAGTATTCTATGGAAATACTACAGCGACTAACGACTCGCTAGGATTCTCTCGCAAGATTCAACGGTTGAAGAGTTGCAATGCGGTGACCCTATGACAGAACATCAAGGACAGGGACATGGGAGGGTCCGGCGATGATGGCCACCCTTCGGCAACGCCGAATGTCTATCGTGACTTGAGAGCCACTGGCTACCTCTCTGCGCCGAGACTCTCATAACTACAGTATTCGCTATCCAAGCCTTGCCGCAGAGCTAGCGACGCCGATCATAGGCCCGACATGCCAATCGCTTCTGGCGATGCCGGGTGGTGGTGTGGGAGATATTCTTAGCGGAGGAGTACGGTATCAGGAACGCATCATTGTGCCGCGGAGAGGTAACTTGGTGCTGTTGATCTTCTGCGGAGGCGGGCCCGAGGGGCGTTGCAAACCTGGTGCAAACGCAGGAAGGGAGCATCAGATTTGACAGTGCGCATGGTGTGCCCTCCTTGAGAACACTGGGAGGGTGTTGGTCAGGTATGATGGCCTCGAGAAATAAGAACGGAATCCTACATGATCGATTCCATGTCCATGTAAGCGAGTTGGCACTCTGTTAGGTGGCAGGGTAATATTTGCGGCTGGAATGCCGTGTAGAAGCTCCAATGTAAGAATCCCGTCGTGCAACGACACGAGCAGGGCCACACAGATGAATTCAGTGTTGTCTCGCACGCATTTTCATTTAGGCCAGAATGAGTAGAAGCTGGCAATGGTAATACAAACGGCCTCCTGCGTACTGTCCCGAGCACGGTGCACCTCCGGCGCGCTGCGGCCAGGCCAGGCAGAGGCGAATTCGCGGGTTGCCCGGCAGACGAAACCCCCGTTTTCGCTGTCTGGTGCTGCCACGACTAGAACCTTCGCCGCCCAAATTTTAGGCCTCGACACCAAACTCCCCAATTGACCTCCCAAAGACAACATTTCAAAGTGTGCTAACGCGATCTCCCATTCCTCGACCGCATACCTTCTACTATATCCTACTTTCTGCTCCTGTTTCCCAGTCGTTCTCCGTCTGCGAACAGGTCACGCCCCCACCTTCTCGATCCGACCGGAATTTCGAACGCGGCCTTCCACGCCAACAAACGACCTTCCACAACCTGACAGCGAACTTCCACTTTGCTGATCGCATTAGCGCATCCGCACACTCACTCGTACCGACAATTCCATCCTTAGGCTTTGCATAATGGCAGCTTCCACCGCTCAGTCCGCCCGCTCGGGCGCCAAGGCTCCCAAGAAGAAGGCCGCCGCCCAGGTCGTCGACCGCACCGCTTCTCCCGCCCCCAGCTCGTCTGCCGCTCCCGAGAAGGAGTCTTCTGAGAGCCCGGCCAACGGGAACCAGGAGAACTCCTACATCCGCGAGCTCCAGAAGTAAGAGGGGACCTGTACATCGTTCGCAATGAACTATATTAACTTTGCGGCTGCCTAGGAACATCCGCAACGTGAACAAGAAGATCGTGAGTCCTCTCTCCGCAGCAATTGGCCCTCACGTGTAAACCCTTTGGCTGTGCGCACACGGCCATCTAGAACCCATGTCAGCTAACAATACTCCCAGGTCAATGCCTCTAGAACGGACTCCCTCCTCAGCGAGCACCCCGGCAAGTCTCTCGACCAGCTCGTCGCGGAGCGCGTCATCAACGCCGACCAGAAGGCCCAAATCCTCAAGAAGCCTGGTCTGCAGGCCCAAGTCGCCCAGCTGGAGGAGCAGCTTGCTCAGTACAAGAAGGTTGACGCCGACTACCGCGCGCGACTGGAGGCCGAGAAGGAGAGGCTCGAGAAGGACGTCGTCGAGAGGCTTGAGAAGGAGAAGGCCGACGCTGTGAGGGAGGTCGAGGAGAAGGCTGAGGCTGACGCCAAGCGGACCGTGCGTGACAACTTCCTTACCCTGTCGCAGTTCCTCCGCCTTGCGGCTGCGCGCCGCGCAGAGGAGGCGGACCCTACGCTGGATGAGAATATGGCGCTCGAGGGTGTCCTGCTGGCGGTATACGGCGGTGATGAACATGCTGTGTCTACCATGATCAAGCTGGTTGAGGGCTCCGACGAGAAGACTGTCGGCACTGCCGGCGAGCAGCTTGAGTCGACCTGTAAGTTGCTGCCCTGTCCTGCACATCTGTCGCTGGTGAATTTACTGACACCTTGGTAGATGGTCACATCAAGTCGGTCGCCCAGACCTTCCTCGCCCCTTACGATGTGACTGAGGAGGCCGAACCCAAGCCTGCTGAGCCCGAAGCCGAGCCCGAGGTTAAGCCTGCCGAGGAGGCCCCCCCTGCCCAGCAGATGAACGGCGAAACTGCTGAGGCCAGCGCCAAGGTCAACGGCGTCACTCCCGCATCTGAGGCTCCTGCAGAGGAGGCCGTCAGCCCGTCGAACGACCTCTCAACCTCTCAAGAGTGGGTGTCCGTGCCGCGACCGGAGGAGCCCGCGTCTGCGTCTGAGTCGACCCCTGCCGCCAGTCAATCGTGGGCTGACGACCACCCCGAGACCACAGGAGAGGTACGTTCAGTTCCGCAATTCTGAGAATACATGTCCATTTCTAACATATGCGTGCAATAGGCTGCCCCCGCTGCCCCTGCGGACCCCAACGACGGCTTCCACCAGGTCCAGCGCCACCGTGGACGTGAGAGGGAGGGCGGAAACTGGGGAGGTCGAGGCCGCGGCCGCGGTGAGTGGCGCGGCAGGGGAGGGCGCGGCGATGGCCGTCGTGGTCGTGGCCGCGGGATGGGCCATCGGGGAGGCCGCCGGAACGAGGAGTCTTAACTGCATTTCCCCCCCAGCCACCGGGTATGACTCGATTCCTGGCCCCCGGGCCGTGAGGCGATGATACGTGCTAGCACTCAACTACATTATACAACACTCACCGAGCGTACAACCCTTGGTTTTCTATCAACCGTTTTGTAACCTTAACATTTTTTATCACAGCACGCGTTGGGATGGTTCAAGAGCGGCTCATGGCATGTTTTGTTCGGTGTCATTTCTCATTTCCAGACAAAAAAAAGGAGGTTATGTGGAAAGCTGGCATAGGAGAAGGAAAACAGGGAAGGGAATTGAACTGCTTTTGGCCGCTTGGAGTTAGGGCATGGTCTCGGAGGGGAGTCCGGCCATTCGGAATAGGCTTTGTGTTTATATGGAGGAGGAAAGGGGGTGAGAGGAGGAGACGGTTACACGAGAAGGGAGGGTCGCTAGATGTTGGAGGGTCTGAAAATTTGTAGATGGTGGTATTTGTATGAGTGTGGATGTTGCGGGTGCATAGCATGGCATACAAAAAGATAGGAATAAGGCGTGTATACCCGGTACAAGGCGTTCATAGGCGTTCACCGTACCTACGCAAAGTGACACGCATGCTTGGATCGTCCTGGGGGCTAGTTTATATGACGTTAATACCCAGCCACCACGAGGCCGAGGGTGCGCACAGCAGTTGGGTTGCTTAGGGATCGGCCTCCATGGATGGGTACCAAGTAGTGTCTTCTAGGTCTAAGGACCCGGGAAGTTGTTATATATCTATCTCATGTCATTCACACGAAGGTAGGTGAGCTTAGATACTCGTCCTGTAGCCATTTGCGACGCACCACCGACTATCCAGGTCTCGCTACCTTTCCCATCCATCTAGGAACGGATCAAAAAATCAACCGGGTTATCCTCCCTCTATACATCCTCATATATAATCCCTTGGGGCTGGACCAGTATATTATAAGCTATTTTCCACTCTTCTAGTGGAGTGGAAGCGGGAGCTACCAACCCCTGAAGGTCAACCCAGCACTTACTGTCCTGAAAAGATTCTTACGTAGTATTAATACATTATGGTTGCATGACATAGAAGATCTAGCCGCCTGTTTCTTTGTCCCTGTCCTGCGTCTATTCCCATTATGTTGTACGTTTCCACGCATCTGCCCGATGAACTAAATAGACAAGAACCTCTCGCCATGAATTGGCATTCAAATATTCGACGAGATACCCGGTTGGATCATCTCCAAGGCCTCGAGGAGTTCGTCAAAGAACCTTTTCTGTACCCGTTGGCCCCATTCATTGGTTACATGGCACGCAGGGCTAGATACCAAGTTAGTAAAAGAGAGCCGCAACAGGACAGGGCGCGGAGAATAGCTTACGTCTCAACCTTGCAGTTCGACAGGTACTGCCCGTTAGACTCCTCGCCTGACATTAGACCATGGACCAAAACGCGACTACCCTCTTCCGTGGAGCGCGCCAACATACTCTCAAGGGCCTTGAAGCTGCGGTTCCCCGCTGACTCGCGCGCCAGGTTCGACTTGCAGAAACTTGGGTTCGGCGTGTTGATGATACACCCCCCTTTCTCAGAGGCCTTGCCTCTCGTGGCGAGCTCACGCACGACGTACACGACGAGGAGCTTGCTCAGGGGGTACCGGCCCTGCATATCTGCCTTTTCGGGGTCGTTCAGTCGGGGGATGATGCCCGGCTTTTCGGGGTCGAGCTCTGCCAGGGGAGCCATGTAGTGCAGCGCGCTGTTGGGAATCACGTAGCGGCATGTGTGTCCCGTCTGCTGGCCTGACTCGCGCATCTTGGGGAGGAGGAGGAGATATAGTAGGAAGGTGCTAATGACGTTGACATTGAGGGTCTTCTCGTTGCTTTCGCTTAAGTTGAACTGGGTTGTCATGATACCGGCGTTGGCTAACACGCCGTCAAGCCGAGAGAGATGGGAGGCCCGCGACGCGAAGGCCTTGATGGAGTCGTAGATATCCATGTCGATGGACCAGACCTCGATGGATGAGGCCGGTTGGCCGGTTTCCTTCAGGATGCTTCTCCTCGCCTCCTCGCCCTTGCTTGGTGTCCGCACCGCCATGATAATCTTCCCCACGGCGAGCCGTGATAGGTGGAGGCAGGTCTCGTATCCGAGGCCTGAGTTGGCGCCGGTTACGATATAGGTGTGGCATGAGAGCTCGGAGCTTCCGGTTGGGACGGGGAGCTTGACGAAGAGGTTTCCGTATAGGACGGAACTAGTTCCGTGGAGGGCGGAGAGGACAGGCATTATGTGTGGTTGTTGGGGGATGGTTGTTAAGAGTTGATTGTTGTCGCTAATTGCTTGTAAAAGTGTCTGGGTCGGGATGATGTGAATGGTATTGATGAGCTGAGAAGGTAACATGCCAGGTTCTGTAGGGCCACTTTATAATGACGTCTGCTCGCTATCTGGGCCATTATGACGACTTTAGCTGGCGCGGATTTTATATGTCCTTCGTAGGGTGGAAATTGTGAATTAACACAATCACGGCGAATAAGGGTTGAGTGTGGCGGTATGAGAGGGCGCTGATTTGACCTGGCCCAAGTTACCGGGTCTCAGCCCGCCAGCGGAGTTAATATCTCCGCGCGCGTTTTCCTAGTGGAGACTATTTCGGCGATTGAGGCGGGTCGGGGCCCCATTAGGAAGGCCCGGATTGGTCGACCCCCGGGACTCCCTCACCTCTATCCCCTCCCCACCATCGCGGCAATAATCTCCGGCTCGGTGGTGATATCTTCCTCGTAGGGTTCCGCTTCGTCCTGGTTAATGGCTCCGGATGGGCGATCCTTTGCCTTGGAACATCGACATTCTCGCACCTAATCGTCCCGTAGCAGGCTAACTATCCCGTCGTCTTTCTTTATGGCTACCATGGATTCCAAGCCAGGGAGAGTTGAGAAACGAAATCGACCGCCTGTCTCCTGCGAACCCTGCCGGACTCGAAAGTATGCCATTTCTTCATGCCCTGGAATACTGCGGCGCAGGGTCGTATGCTTACATTTGACTTACAGGCTGAAGTGCAATCGCGGCTTACCCTGCGATGCTTGCACAAGACGCGGCTTGTCTTCTCACTGCAACTACGCCGCCAACGCCAGCCGGAATAAGCCTTCATCCTCCAAGCCTCGCGAGCTGAGAGATAGGCTAAACACACTAGAGAATCTGGTGTCTTCATTACTATCCGGAGATGCTGTCATCCGACCGGAGCTGCCCACACCAAGCGATTCCGCCGGGGAATATGGTGAGACTGCCGCCTCCTTAACCGGAAGGGATAATGGATCCATGAAGCAGAGCTCATATATTTGCGGAAAGAGTGGGGAAGAAGATGCGCTTAGCCCGGAGACGCCATATCTCCAAGAAACCGTGGACGGACAGGTGAACTACATCGATCCTGGCCATTGGTTATCCATCTTGGATGATATCAAGGAGGTCCGAGACCACCTATCTCTCTCAAGTCAATCAGTATCACTGAGCGATACAGGCTATGGAGCGAATCGGGGAGTACCAGACGCATTTCTGCTCGGCTCAGGAGAGGATCCGCGCCTGAATGAGATCCTATTGTCGTTGCCGTCTCAGCCAACATGCGACATGCTCCTCTCCTGGTACTTCAATTCTCGGTTCATGGTCTTAGGTGAGTTAGACACACCGAAAATGAAAGGAAAGAGACAACTGATAGCCTTTGCCACTGTCAAGCCATCATACATCCCGTCAAGTTTCAGGATGAAGTAAGTGTTCCACTTCTACACTGTCGACGTACTAGTAACTAATAGGCAACCACTAGTACGCAGCATTCTGGGAGTCGCCGAATACAACACACCCCCTCTGGATAGCCCTCCTGTTTTCAGTCCTCGGCCTTGCAGCAAGTCTGCGTAGGATATCGAACTTAACAGGCCCTGACGAATCACTCTCCATGATAAAAACACTACAGCAGAAGACTCTGCAGTGTCTCAGCCTCGGGCGGTTCACCACAGCCAACGCACACGCACTTGAGGCCTACATCTTCCATCTTCAGAGCTGCTTCTTCAGCAACGGCGGCATATCTATCGACCCCTGGTTCGAAATGGGGACCATTATTAGGCTCGCCTTCCGCATGGGCTACCACCGCGACCCGAGCCATCTAAGTGGCATCTCGCCCTTTGACGGCGAGATGCGGCGGCGGGTCTGGCTTAACATATTCCAGGCTGACGCGCTGATGTCCTTCCAGATGGGGTTCCCGAGCATGATACCCACCGAGTTCTGCGACACCGGGGTTCCGAGGAACTTGCAATACTCTGACCTCGATGTTAACATGACGACCCTGCCACCGTCGAGGCCTCTTTCCGAGCACACACCCGTTTCTTACACGATTGTCAAAGCAGGCGTCATGGCCGTTTTCAAAAAGATTACCGCCCATACGCAGGCTCTCTCGCCTCCTTCTTACGACAAGACCCTCGCGCTAGACGCCGAGATGAGGCTGGTCTATAGTGAAATTCCGGAACGGTTGAAACGGCGGGATGTGAATCGCTCGTTCATAGATCACCCCTGTCTAATCTGGGAGCGATGCTCAATAGAGCTCCTCTATCTAAAAGGACTCGTTATTCTCCACAGAAGATACGTCAGCTACGACCTGCAGAGCCCCAAATACCTACCCTCTCGGCGGAGCTGTGTGGAAGCGGCTCTTGACATCCTTTCGCGCCATGTAGATATACACAAGGCATGTGAACCTGGTGGGCGTCTCTATGAGGGTCGATGTATGTACGCCTCGCTCCAAGTACATGATTTCCTTCTAGCCGCGATGGTGGTGTGTCTCGACCTCTCTGTCCGCATGCGATCCATGGGGACATCCCTGGCCGAAGGTGAGGACTATCGGGAGCTTTCGAGTAGGGAGTATCGAGCCCTGCAGGCGTCTCAACGGATATGGTCTGGTAGCAGGGCAGAATTCCCAGACGCGCACATTGCGGCGCTCGTCCTTGATCTGATGATAAAAAAGGTGGCCGAGAACGACGTGGGGCTTCTGCTCGTCTCTGATGTCTCATCTGGCGGGGTGGATCCTGCTTTCTGTTCAGAGCTGCCATATGCGGGGGTCATGTCGCAGATGATTGACGGCTCCGAGGGTATCGATTGGGTAAGTTCACGAGAATCCGTATCAGAGATTTGGTGACGACGGCTCTAACCAGAACGATAGGGTTTGTTGGATCAATATCTTCAGGGCATGAATGCTATTATTCCAGATGGAACCGCTTAGAGCAACGCTACGCTAGCCATAGGCTTGTGAGCTGTTAATTCTAGCGTCTATTAAACCTGGCTACTAGGGTATGCCTCGGCATTCCAGGCACCACAGCCTAGGTGACCCCACCTACCGAAGCATACTAATGAGGACTACCTGGGCATTGTATGAAAGTCGAGTAGACTATTCTATTCCGACGAAATAGTCTCCACCTAGTTCCAAATATCTCTATTTATATACAAAAGATCTGGGCGTCTAGTCACCGAATAGGCCTGTTGGCGGAGTTACAAGACAACCAACTTGCCTTGTAAAGCTACAAGTCTAAATAGGCAACTTACAGATTGTGCCGTATAGCATTGACATCAGCCGCCGCCGCCCGACCAGCCCTGCGACCAAACACGGCTCCGGAAGTCAACCCACTCCCACCAGGATAGTTCCCGTAGAATAAATCTCCCAGCATCTCACCACAGCAATACAGTCCCGGGATGACCGACTTCGTCGTCGAAGCAATAACTCCCGCGGTCTGCGGGTCCACAGCCAAGCCACCGAAGGTGAAAGTTACTCCACAGGTCACCTTAATAGCCATGAATGGACCCTGCGTGAGAGGCAGCGCCCAGTTAGACTTGGCGAGTGCGAGGCGCTTGTTCTTCGACTGTGTCGATAAGCCGTCCTTCACAGCGGGGTCCCACTTGGCGTTGGGGTTCTCCCGGCTGAAAGTTGCCACAGCGTCGTTATAAGTATTGATCGTCTCAACGAACCTACCCGGATCGTCAAGTCCGTTTTGCGCCAGCTTGGCCGCAAGGCCCTCGATCGTGGGGCTGGTGAATTTCTCGACTACTCCATCCCGGTACTCCTCCTCGCGCAGCCACGGGATGGTGCGAGAGTCCCAGACTTGGAAGGCAGTGTGCTTAGGCTGGGCAAGGATTGCGCGCCCGAATATGGCGTAGGTGTAGTTCCTCATGTCCACTCCCTCGTCGACGAACCTCTCGCCCCGCGTGTTCAGCATGAGGCCCAGCGGGTAGCCCGATTTGGTGAACTCGTTGGAGATGAGCCGGTCGCCGGCGTCAGATGGGGCGTTCGCGTCCCAGGCGACGGAGTGGCAGCCGGACCAGTTTCCCGCCTGTTGCGCTGAGACGTCGCGCATCGCCATCTCCAGACAGGCCCCCGTGTTGTAGGGCGTCCCGCGCACCTTGGCGTAGTCCCAGCCGGGGCCAAGGAACTGCGCGCGCATCCGAGGGTTCGCCTCAAAGCCACCGGCGGCCAGAATGACCGCGCCCGCCTGGATCTCGTGCTCCTTCCCGCCGGAGTCTACGACAGTTACAGAGCGAATACCCTTTTCGCGGGTGTTGAGGCTCTTCGCCGTTGTGGAGAATATCACGTTAATACCCATAGCGTTGGCAATGCGGCGGTGGTCCTCAATGAGGCCTTTCCCGCCATCCTCCGTCTTCAACGCCAGGCCGCCCCAGAATTTGAGCCGCCCGTCGATCTCGTAGGCCTGACGGTTGAAGGACAGTTGGAAGCGCACGCCCTTCTTTGCGAGCCACTTTACGGCGTCATTAGAATCGTTGATGAGGATGTTGGATAGCGCCGGGTTGGACCTCCCGTCGCAAATGCGTTTCATGTCGTGGCCAAAGTCGTCGGCGGTGTACGGATTTATATCGATCCTCTTGGCTGTCGTCGCATCCACATTGTTGACGATGGGTAGGAGGTCTTGGAGGCCGTTGTGTGTGGTTCGGAAGGCTCCGGCGGTGAAATACGAGTTACCGCCAGCCCATTCTTCAGGGCAGGCATCGATGAGGGTGACGCTCTTTGCGCCGGATTCCGCAGCGGAGATGGCGGCGCTGAATCCGGCGTTGCCTCCGCCGACAACGAGGACATCAGTTGAGTGAGATGGTGCCATGGCGGCGGGCAACTCAAAGGTGGGATGGGTGGACAAGGTGTGTGACCCGATTAGGGCGGGCGGTGGAGGTATAATTGACGTTGACGGATCAGTTAGAGTACCGTATTCTTTGTACTCATCGTCCTTGTCGAAGGTACTATGAGGATAGTGTACGTATTAAATTGGCAAGAAAAGAACGCCGCAACGTGAATCATAGCGAGTAATATACGATTCTCCCTCACGCCTTCCTCCGCGATACTTTTACGTTACCGACGTCGGACCCTCTTTAGGGCCGGCTTCTACACAGTATGAAAATATATGTCAGTTATCTCCGCATGATCACCGCTTGGCAGGGCTGGTTCTGGCTCGCGACTACCGATTACCGGGTCCGAAATTGCCTCCCCGTCCCGTTCGGTGATAAATTACCATTCGACGCATTGCCGCGCGGATGTGGTCCACACGCAAGGTGATTCCGTCTCAATCAACCTACCCCCGGCGGCTTGGAAATTGATCAGTTACATCGGATATGGAGAGTGCGGTGGGAAGAAGTGTAGATATGGGAACGGGTCAACAATCCCGCCCGTGGCGTCCTTCCCGCGGGAGATCCGTTGCCGCGGGAAGGACGACAGTCGTTCACGGTAGCGTGGCGGAGTCATCAACAAGCGCCCACAGCTTCGCGCGCTGCCGCGTTTCCCCGCCGGTGTATGTTGGAGCAAACGGTTGCCGATTGCCGAGTCGGCTGCATCGCTTCGGCTTCTTACTGCTCCCTTCAAGAAATGATTATTGATTGTATACCAAATTAAAGCCTTGGTGCCGATAGCAATAATTCTATGAGACCTTGTCAATAAGGACAACATATCCAGACCTACGCTCGCTTACACGCGCGGTAAGGTTCTCAAGAATCTAAGCGTGGACAACGCTTGGGAACCGGTAGATAACATTTGCAACAGTTGGAATCATTCCCATAATTTGAGACCATATTTTATATATATGCAGAGACCATATATATTATTACCGACTCCTACCCTAATGACGTTTCTAGGGTCAAGTTAATCCCACCGCCACCACCCGCCACCCCATGTCAACCTCAATCCTTAATACACGTATCTCCATCCCCTCTCAGCACCGCAGTCAGGTGTCCATCCCTCGGCCTCATCTAGCCTCTTGTTCAGCTTCTGCGCTCGCCATCTAGCCAGCCACGCCGAGACAACAACAAACAGACAGCCAACCAGGATCAAGCCCCCACCAAGCCGGTAGAAAGGCTCATGCGACCTAGGGTAGAAGTACGGGCTGAACCAGTGGCTGGTCTGGCTAATACAGTTGGCGATGGCAATGAGCGCCGCCTTCTTACTCCGCGGCGCCGGCACCACGGTTGTCTCCCAGGATAGCTGCAAGTTGAAGCCGCTGTAGGTTCCGGAGATGAGGAGGAAGAGGGCAAAGTACCGCGCACCCACGTTAAGGGTCCCGATGAGAATTGAGCAGCCAATTGCGCTAAACGTTATGGGCACCACAACGTGCCAGAAGTTCTCGCGGGTGCGGCTAGCGGACCAGGCGACGCCGCAAGCGAAGATGTAGGAGAAGGCATAAGGAGGGGCTTGGATTAGGTACGTCATCAGCTCGTTAAAGTTGAATGTATTGACGATCTGTAAGGCAGAAAAGCATGTCAGCGCATCATTTCTTTCCGAACCTCTGTTATCGAAGCGAGAGGGGGGCTTCGACATACTGAGGGAAGGAAATCTTTAAAGGATTGCGCCGTGACGAGGGCGAAGTGCATGAGACAGAAGAACCAAGTAAAGGGATCCTTGACTGCCTCCCAGAGGCCGGACCATGTGCCTCCCGCCTTCTCCTCCTGACCACCGTTGGAGCACAGCACGCGATACAGCGCCATCTCTGTCTCCTCCGGGGACATGAAGCGCGTGTTGTGGGGCCACGACGGGAGCGAGAAATAGGCGGCTATGGCCACGGCAACAGAGACAGCGCCCTCGATAATAAAGAACCACTGCCATGCGTGGAGGCCCTGGATGCCGTCCATCGTTGTGAGGATGCCAGCGGCGAGGAAACCCGAGATGATGTTGGATATAGTGTTCCCTGCGTGCCAGATGGCCATTCGCAGGGGGTTCTCCTCTCTAGTGTACCATGATGAGGTTACTTCATAGCGTTAGTGTGGGATTCACGGTAATCAACTGACGGCTAGACTCTAGACATACGGAGAGAAATTCCCGGCATGAATGGTGCTTCGCAGATGCCGATAAAGAAACGGCAGACCGCAAAGCCAGCGCCGCTGAGTTTGAGAGTTAGTAACAGTTGTTGCCAAGAGCCAACTATCAATCGAACAAGGCGATATTTACTTCTTCATTGCGGGCATGCAGATCGTCGCCATGCTCCATGCCATCATCACACTTGGGAGGAACCACCGCGGGTTGGCCTTTGCCAACCACATGTTTCCAGGGAGCTGCCCGAATACATAGCCGATGTAGAAGGCAGATATGCCTAGGTTCCACATCGTGTCATCCATACCAAGATCTTCCTGCAGTCCTGCAAGTCTGGCATTTGAGACGTTGATACGATCAAGGTACCTAATCCAAGCTTGTTAACATAGATTGAAATATTGGTGCTGGAATAAAAACTGTAGGTGATACATACGACATCAGGTACATGATGGTAATGCACGGCATCAACCGCAGATCGAGCTTCCGCACCACCTTCTTGTTTAGCTTCGCCATCTCATCGTCGGTCAGGTCGCGCAGGAGGTCGAAGCGGTTTTGGATCGCGCGCGGAGTGATCTCCTCCACCGGGGAAACCTTGTGGGCATCGATCGCGTCCTCTATCTCTACGGCAGCGGTCCCGCCTAGGGCTGCCTGATCTTTTCTAGGGTCTTCTGCCATGGTGATTGGGGACTGAGGTAAGCTCGAGTTGAACGGATTTCAAGGCTCGACTTCGCGGGAGGGCCAGGCAAGGCTAGATGACACTGAAACGTGATTTGGGGCGCTTACACACGTTCTTATTGCGAGGTATCAGAAAAGCAGTGGAGCTAGCCTTTATATACAGGCGCTCCCAGTAAGTTTTGACGTGCTGGACTCCCTGCGTGCTACTCTCGGCCAACCCCCGAAAGGGGAACTGATATCCTTGCTTGGCTAGTCTTGTAACCCCCGCCCAGCCATGCTTGTGACAGTGATGCTCTAGCCTAGTTTGACCACGCGATGGAAGGCTTAGTAGATGTGGTTACCTCAAGATTCGATGCAGATCTGGGATCCGGGGTATGGGGTGCGGGGGTTGTGGGGAATCCATCGGCGCGGGGTACGGGAATGGCTCCCGTTGCAGCCCGCGGAAGCGAGGTGTTGGTCGTGTACAGATGTCTTGGCAGCTCCACCTAAGAGTCTGTGAAGTGGCCGTAGGTCAGGGGGTTGAGCCGTGTACGCGTCGTTCATGGGTGTACATAGGAGGGGGATGGCAAGACATAACTATAAATTACTATTATACACCTAACCACAAGTGAGTGACACTAGATAGGCATTTCGACTAAATAATCTAGCAACGGTACTTACATCCAAACAGTTAATAACACCTTGTTAGTGTGTAAATGACAACATACCGCAAGTGTAACGGTACAGCGGGACATCTAAACGGTACTATCTTTGTACATAACCGCTTCTCAACTAGATACTTACTTCTATTTATTTCAAGGTCCCGTTGAAATCTACTCTATTGCAACTCAGACTAATGGATAAGCAACTTCCCAACATCAATCCTTCGGGTTCGCAGATAGAATGCTCGCGACCTGCTCATATACGGTAAACACAATCGCCCCGCTGCATACCAAACGGCCAAGGCGCATGGTGCTCCCGCTCCAAAACCCCCTAATTCCCCTCTCAGCTAGGATCTTCCGGAACGCCTCGGCCGTGCTCGCGCCCTTGGCGGACTGGGCCATGGTCTTGATCGAGTCAAACGGCTGGGTGGCATAAACAGTGATGGTCCCGGCGATCGCCCCGGTTGCGGATGAGACGATGGCGTTTTGGGGCAGATTGTTCTGGAGTGACAGCTCTTTCAGGACGTTGTAAGTGCCCATGCGGACCGCTGATGTCGCTGACTGCTTCATGGTCGTTGAGGTGAGGCCGCGGTATAGCTCAGTGATTCCACGCTCCTTGATAATCGTCGCTAGGGCGTGAATTCCGCCTCTGTACTTCTTAGTACTTGACTTGGCGTCATCGATCCTAACTCGGGTTAGAAATGGTCCCTTGCACGCTTCAGACTGCGAACTCACAGCGCTGTTTTGATGCGCTCTGTCGGCGTTACGGCCACGACACTCTCAACTGCGCCGGCCGTCATGCCAGCTAGGATCCCTCGGGAAGGTGAAAGCCTCCCCTTGTCGTCCATCAATGCATTCTTGATGGTATCGAAGCATAGGAATCGGACTCCCGCCTTGAACGCCGTTCCCTAGGCTACGTTAGCTGCGAATGGTATGATAAACCCGGGCCAATAGGGAGACGGAGAATTACCAGGATCAATGTCGAGCAGCCAGTATAAATGGCTCGGACACCATCGTTTCGCGCAACCTGCGCGATGATAGCAAAGGGGTTCTTCTGCCTTGTGGATTGTAACTGTGCTCTTGTCTTGGCAAACTCGAAGGGGTACTACGGTGACCGTCAATCCACGTCCTATGGTTAGCAGAGTATACCTGATTGAGTATTTTAGAAGAGAAACGTACCGTTGCAGTTGCTTCAACCGCACCAGCAACTCCTCCCGATATTAGTGACAGTGTGGGGGAGATCATACGCTTCTCCTTTTGGCTCCTCGCATGAGGGACCGCCGGTGGCTTATCCAACCCCACGGACTTCTCACCCATAGTAGGTAAGGACGTCATCTCTTCCAATAGTAGTGGTCAAGTTCGTTTGAGGTTTCCTAGTTAGTCTAGACCGGAAATAAACAACTACGCCCTATCTCAATGACAAGGGGATTGATTGAACAAAGGTAGAGAAGTCCACACTAATAGGCAAGAGTGAAATACTAACGCCGACCTGGGTCCTCCCGGAGACCGGACTCACCCGGGCCCCGGACCTCATCAATATTGCCGTCGACTTCACGGAGGAACCCGAGGAAGAAGAGTTTCCCGAAACAGTGGGGCTGGATCCATCATGGGTTTACGAAGTCGACTAGCCAGAAGGAGAAGCCAGCGGAGCAATCCGTTCCTCCGTGCCAAGAACGGAGGAGGCCAGGGTCCCACACTGGCCTCTAGAGTCGTTCCCGACGGGTACGACGCCCTTTCCCGCGGGATTTCGAAAATCCATCGCTTTGCCGTCCGCGGGTCACGTTCGCTAGGCTTCACATTCTACCCCTACATTCTATCCACGGAACCAAATTCACAGCAATTGACACTAGGCTCGTTACACATCTCCAATGCAGATACAATCACAGCCGCCCGGCCCCACCACCGTCTCTGGTCGGCCGAGGAGGAGGGCTGTGGAGGCGTGCACGTTTTGCCGGAAAAGAAAGGTACGGTGATGGCTTAGAGTAAAATATTGAGTTTCCCGTAGCTAACTCCCTTCCAGATCAAGTGTAACAGTGAGAAACCCACATGTGCAAACTGCAAGATCTACGGCAAGGACTGTGTATTCGAGCCGCTCGACGCTTCCCGCGGTGGCGGGCATGAGTCTCCCGTCGCCTCTCGGCGCTCTCTCGTCCGCGGCCGTGCCAAGACAGGGAACTCCTCAAGGGCCTATCCTCAGTCTTCCCCGGCGCATGACACGAACGACGGTTCCCAAAGCGATGGAAGAAATAGGGACGCGGAGGAAGACTCCCGAGCTCATGACGGTGCCTCGGCTGGAGATGAATCTCGGCCGGAAGCCGATCGCGGTGCGGCACCCCCACCGCAGAGCCGGGGAGGCGTATCCGGGATTGTGGTGTCGCCCAACGGCATGTCGAGTTATCATGGCCAGACGAGCACGCATTTTGAGGAGAATCTCCAAGAACGAGCACCCGCAGGCGACGCCCGACCTCGGATGCCGGATGACTGGATAGAAAAGGGTCTAGTGGCTGAAGCGGCGAAGCAACGTACGTCCTTGGAATATGTAGGCAAGCCCACGTCTGGTATTGACTTCTAGACAGGGCAGCTGGAAGAGTTCAACTATAGCTCTGGGAGGCTAGACTTTGATGGTGTAGACCCCGAGCTGGGCATGCATCTCCTACTTCTGCATTGGAACCGCCAGCACCACTCCTTTAACATCACCTACCGGCCCGCTTTTATGCGGGATATGGCCTGCAAGGGCCCGTACTTTTCCAAGTTACTCCTCAACGCTATATACTTCGCCGCGTCCAAGTTCAGTCCCCGGCATGAGATCCGGAAGGACCCGAATGATGTGCGCACGTCAGGATGGAAGTTCCGCGAGAGGGTGCAGACGCTCTTAGGAAGTGCGCTTGACCGTAGCGATATCACTACTATACAGGCACTTCTTGTTATGGCGAATACATTATTTGCCCTGGGAGATGAGCGGAGTGCCGCGTGGCTGCATTCCGGGCTGGCGTTCCGGATGATTATTGACTTGGGGATGCATGTTGACGCGCCGGACCTGAAGAGCAGCAAGAAGTTCACCGACGAGGACATGGAGATTCGGCGGCGTGTTTTCTGGGCCGCTTTCAGTAAGTCTATTCCCATTTCCCGATGCCTATCCAAACCCAAACCCACCCTCCCCGGGGGCAAAACCAAAAAAAAAAAAAAAAAAAAAGGGCAGCTGACATTTTCTGTAGTCGTCGACAAGATCCAGAGCCTTTACCAGGGCCGGCCAGTCACACTAAAGGAGTCCGATGCTCTCGTTCCTATAAAGTTCCTGGACACATACGAGGAGTTTGAGCACTGGAAGCCATTCGCGTACAACACCCAATCTAAGAACTACCCCGGCTCGCCAGCATACAGTGTGTCGACTTTCACGTCAATGTGCCGCTTATCGGTCACTATGAGTGATATCTTGAGCTGCATATATACGGAGAGGACATCTAACCAAAGTCCGGGAGAGCTGACGGATATGCTTGACCACCTCCACTCGAAATTGGTGGCATGGAGGGATTCACTTCCTGCGCATCTTGTCTTTGATCCGAACAAGTCTGCTCAGGGACCACCTCCCCACGTTCTCAACTTACAGTAAGTCCTTGCCACGAACCTCGATTTTCGGCCCGTATGTTGACAAGCGTAATAGTTCCATGTACAATGTCCTCATGATCCTCCTTCACCGCCCCTTCGTCGCAGACGGCCACCTTTACAGCACAACCCGCTCCATTTCCATCAACTCCCTAATCACCTGCGCTACTGCCGCCGACAATATTGTCGCACTCCTGCGCACCTACGACCGCACTTTCTCCATCCGCCGCGCCCCCTACTTGGTCTCGTATGCCTGCTACGTCGCTGCCACCATCCACGCGCGCATTGCGGCGAAGCGTAGCGCGGACTCGGAGGCGCATAGCAATCTCGAGACGTGTCTCGCAGTGTTCCGGGAGAACCAGGAGACGAATTGGGCAGTCAGGAGGGCGTATGTATTTATTCAGAATCTTATGAAGAGGTTGGGAGTTACGAGGGCGCATTGGGACCATGGATTAGGCCATAACAACAATGGGCAGGCCGCTTCGCCAAGTGCGCAGGATGCCAGCGGCGTTTTCGATACGAATGCCACGGCCACGATCGTCGCTGGCACGTGTCCGGATTCTACTGGGGATACACCCCCGCCTTATGGCTGGTCTGACATTGACGGGATTATCCAGGGCTTTACCCGTGGGCAGGACGCCGTTAATCCGGTAACCCAGGATGCTCAAGGGTATACAATAGGCGAGAACACCTGGCAGCTGAGGCCAACGGGTATGGCGGCCGCACCGAACCACTCCCGCCAGGTCATGATGGATGAGGGAATGCCTGCGTGGGGTGGCGCGTTCCAAGACCCCGGTGCGGCATCGATCGATGACCTGCTTTTTGGGTTCAATGCCCTGGATAACACACCGTTTTAACTTATGGATGTCTTGGGAGTTTAGAGCAACGGTGTTTGGGGGTTTATCTAGGTACCGTTGGGGAAACATCAATAAGGAGTTAAATGGCGAATTACTGTGGGAGCATAGCTTCCGTGTTTAGAGCTGCTGGTTCCGAGTGTAGGAGGTGCGAGCTCAATATCCTTCAGGTAGCTATAAAGCGGAGACTACTGACAAACTCCGATTTCACTCATGGTTCGCCCTCCTAAAGGGGATATGACTGAAATCCCTCGTCTCAACGGCGGTTGATCGATCCCCTTCACAGAATGCCCCACATGGTCGTCCCGTGGGTACGGTTCCCGTCCCCAGATTTATACCCGCGGGAACACACGGGTGTCAACTGTGACACTCCAGGGTATTGTCTAACTTGGCCCATGACGACGGGGATCCATACGGGTTATGAGGTACTACTGGGAAGCCAGGTCCGAGGATCCTTGGATCCGAAATGAAGGCTCCAGGTAAGCTTAGCAATGCCTTCCTTTAGACTGGCCTTCCCGTGTCTCTTAATCTTTAAGTCCCTAAGAGAATCATCACATATAGCTGTCACTTAGTAAATGGGTTTTTTGGTATTAGCAGGTGTATCTGAAGCATCCTTAGACTCGACTCGCTTTATTGATACTACTACACTACACTACCCTCTGCCGTCCCTATCATGGCCACCACCGTCGTCGCTATCCCCGCCGGGACGGCGCCCCTCCGCAGAAAGCGAACCTCCATTCCAGCAGTCCTCATGCGAGCTGGAACGTCGAAGGGACTGTTCATCCACCGTGCCCACCTGCCAGCCTCGGAATCAGACTGGGAGGCCCCCCTGCTTGCCGCCATGGGCTCCAGATACGGTGACGCCAGCCAGCTCGACGGCCTCGGCGGCGCTACGAGCGTCACGTCTAAGGTCATTGTCGTGGGGCCGTCTACCCGGCCGGGTATCGATGTTGACTACACCTTTGTGCAAGTGGCTGTCGGCCGCGAGAAGATCGACCTAAGCGGAAACTGCGGGAACATGGTCTCGGGCGTGGGCCCATTTGCGGTGCAGGAGAAGCTAGTTACACCGGCACCAGGGGCGCGGTCGGTGGATGTGCGCATCTTCAATACCAATACATCAAAAGTTATTGTTGAGACGATGCTAGTGGATGAGGATGGGCAACTCGAGGAAGAGGGTAGCTGTGTGATCCCTGGAGTCAAGGGCCCCGGCGCTCCTATCAAGGTTGCGTTCGTGGAGCCGTCTGGGAGTATGAGCGGCCAGTCGTTTCCTTCTGGAAGGCGCTCAGAAAGCGTTCTAGTCAAGGGCGTCGGTAACTTACCACCGTTCGAGGTGGACGTGACGCTCGTGGACATTGCGAACCCATTCGTCGTCGTTGATGCCCGGACGCTTCCACTACCGGTACAAAGCGGAGACGCAGGCTCAGCGCTCAACATCGAGGTTGCGGAAGCTATTCGCCAACGAGGCGCTATACTCATGGGGCTCGCTCCAAGTATCGAGGCGGCAGGCTTAGTTCGGGGAACGCCAAAACTGGCTATTGTGTCGAAGCCCATTGGGAATGAAGCGGACCTCCAGGTGCAGGCATATAGCATGGGCAAGCCTCACCCCAGCCTGCAGCTCACTGGTGGCGTATGTCTAGGAAGCGCTGCTTGCTTGGAGGGGACAGTGCCGTATCGCCTTGCGAAGAATCAACCTAAGCACATCGAGGACTTGTTGACCCCTGCGAGAACGCCAAGTCCGTCCGATGAGGGTACGCAAAGTGCTGGTAAGCTAAATCCGATTCAGCCTCGGAGTGGTGAGAAGCATACTGTCAGGCTTGCACACAGTAGAGGGTGTATGGAGATGGAGGTTTGGACTAGAGGTGAAGGGGGAGAAGTTAGTGTTGAGCGCTGTATCGGCCTTAGGACGGCCCGGAGACTTTTTGAGGGGAAGGTGTTTTATTATCTGTAAAGCCAAGATACTATTGTAGCAGAGCTGAAGGGCGAGGCGTTATTAAGATTGATATAAGATTAATTCTTGCTCAACCATGTCCACTTTTATGGATCTGCGATCTGATACGAAGCAGGCGATTGAAACAAATTCCTGCGACCTAGTATTCCCCATCGCGGTGTGATATGTTCCTAGAAGTTTTATCAGGTAATCGACCTTGCGACAGATCTTTTCCGCCCAGTCCTCTAGAAATAATTCCAAGTAGAGTCTATGCCAATGAATATCTTCTGTGTCCTTGTAAGTAGCGCCGAATTTTTCCTCACTACTCCTTAGGTACAGAAGGTAGACGCTCAAAAGCGCAGCGAATACTCTTCAGCGCTCACCGTAGTCCCTAGCACCACTGTTCATACTGCCTTCTCCACAAGTCGGGTTATGAGCTCCTTCGGTAGGAGCCAACAGGGCCATATTGCAATTCATCGGGATAAGCAATACGAGAAGAGCCATGGGTAGTCCTTCACATAACAAATTTCGTTCTAACCGATCAGTAACCTGACCCTAGGAAACCTCACAATCACGGGCATCTATCCAGAGGCGCTGATTTCCATGAAGCCTTGCATGTGGGTAATATGGGCTCTTGTCAAGTCGTTCTAGATGACCCTAAAGGGGTTGTTGGGATCGTTTATGCCTTGCGCTAATATGCGAAGGCGTCTAGAGTTTTTCTGATTACACTCTACAGCGATTCTGGGAGATTTTTCGATTTGAGCACTTGTAAAGGTCCGGTTTTCTTCCGTAGAGTGAGCTAGCATGATGATAGGGGCGTGTTGTGATTTCTCTAGGATAGCCGCATGTGAGTTTGGTGTGCTTGTACTATGATTATGGCTCTGTCTATGTGATGAGAGGCTCACACATCCTAGCGCCTCCGAATGTTCGCCAACAACCGTAGGTCTCTCGAGCTGGGAATATAGTATGCCTTTGTATCTTTCTCAGAACTTGCAAGTATATCACCAGGAGTGGCGCTCGGAAGGGAAGGGTAGCGGGCGCCTAGAACGAACACCAACCCATTGTAATCCGTTATGGCGTTATGTGGTGTATTCCCGGACGTATGAAGCGAGGGGATAGAGCAGAGCTTCAATTTCTGAAAGGAATTATGATGGAAGAAGAGTGTCCATATACTACTCTATCACACAAGGCGCCAGGACATGCCTGTTCCGTACTCTCTAGCACTAGTAGCACCATCGTCAAAACCGTTGTTAAGTCGGGATGCAGGACTCAGTGGAGCAGCTAGGCTCAGCTCGGATGCCGAGGCCGAGTCAGGTGGCAGGCGGTCACATCCGCGGGTCAACTTGCAGAGCGGGCTGGCCCGGTGCACTACGGAGGAAAGTGATAAAAGTACGTATTAGCTTATAAGTGCAAGTCAGGAATGCATAGCTGGGCGCGACATACGATGACGAAAGTATGCGGCAGGTGAGCGATGTTAGAAGGTCGGACAAATCCGCGTGTGTCATTTTATCATCCAGTCTCAATTATAGGTTGCAGGCGCAAAGCAAGTCCATATATTTCCGAATGCAGCATATTTCCCGAGCTGTTGGGCTATAGCCAACACACCCGCTCCATATAGCCCCACTTCCTGGGGAAGAAAACAAGTGCCCCAATTATAGGCGCTTGTCGCTCTGCGCTCGCCCATTGAGGTAAGTGCTGATGCATGCAAACTGCCCACAAGGCATACTGAACGAGACGAAGTCATGCTCATGATCTTGGGAAGGGGCAGAACGAAGGCGCAGCAGTACACTACCGGACCAGAGGCCATCCAGCACGATTCCCATTAGGAAGCGCCGTTTCCGGAAATGTACCAATCTGCACAAGGGGCTGACAACATGGCCTCTTATGGTAGGAGAGTAAAGCGCTCCAGGTTACTCTCAGGTGACGGTGGTTCACGGGTCGACTGGCTTCTGCCATAATGGATTTAGACACCGAGCCTTACTCAAGATTTCTCTGGATGCTAAAATGAGGTACTTTACTATCGCCGCTAAGCAGCATAATCCTAGAAATCCCAAGATCGAGAATAGGACAAATATTAATCTATGACGTTCCAGGATTACATCCTTGAAATTTGAAAGCCCGAATTGAATAATTCGCTGGTTAAATTTTAAATTTTCTTCTGAAACTATCAGAAAAGGCCCGAGTGGATTGATAAAGCCGCCAGATCCCTGAGTTCTCCAGCTAACACTCTCTATGGGCCGTGATGTCGGTCTTCTCACCGAGCACACCGAGCCCCACAAAAAATGTCGGGGCGCTTGCTTACTTAGCAGAAGGCAACAACAGCTCGCCGAACTCTCCCAGCGCAACTAACTTCAAAGCACCTTGCTCAATCACAACCACCGCCAACGCCCTTCGTCGCCCTAAAACTTTGGGCGGGGTCAGTTTATGCTGACTTCATACCGCTGTACACCGCTTGCAAGTATAATCCGGCTTCCATACCGTCCCGCAACAAGCCATGGACGACCCTGTGAGAGCGCCCTCACCACGGCGGAGCAGAAGCCGCTCTCCGCGCCCCTCCCGCGACTTCCGCGACAGAGACACCGACCGGAGTGACCGCAGGTCCTCCGACTACAGGGACAGGCGCGATATGGACAGGCACAGGGACAACCGAGACTTCCAACGGCGGGACTCGGATCGCGGACGTGACAGGGAGAGAGGCGACGGCCAGAGGGAACGCGAAAGGCGGCCTAAGAACGGGGGCTTCAGGTGGAAGGATAAAAGGCGTGACGACGATAGGGGACGCGGCGATCGCGATCGGTTTCGCGATGAGAGGGGCCGCGGCGACGGGCCATCAAGAAACCGCTCGCCACCGCGCGAGAAGCGGAAAGATGGCGAGAAGAAAGAGAAGAAAGCGGCGCCAAAGTCCTCGGAGCCTATGATTGTAGTGAACGTCAACGACAGATTGGGAACCAAGGCGGCGATCCCGTGCTTCGCGTCAGATCGAATACGGGAGTTCAAGATATTGGTGGCGGCGAGGGTGGGGAGGGAGCCGCACGAGATATTGCTGAAGAGGCAAGGAGAGAGGCCATTTAAGGACCAGTTGACGCTAGAGGACTATGGGGTTAGCAACGGCGTGCAGCTGGATCTGGAGGTTGATACTGGAGATTGATATCGGACTGCTGGTGTTCTGGAGCGAGGAAGTTCACTCGGATATCAGAGAGTTTAATTGGCATGTTCTTGAAAGGGCCTCATACAGGACGGGTATCATGATATGAATACAAATCAACTGGGCCTCGCGCGCCACAGGGAAGCATGCTAGCGTTCCTGCAAGTGTGGTGCGTACGTGGGTAAATACATAAACTGCATCGAGCCATCGTATCCCCGCGCCGTGGCTCCCAAAGCCGCGTATCGAAAGTCGGAGGGTGTGACTGTCCTAGGTACCATTGAATCATCCTGTCTCGGTGTGCATCTCTGAATCTTGGATGTAAGAGATGCCGCCGATTATAGTCACGTGACGGCGCGATCGACTTGGTGATGGAGTTTTAGGATACGGCGCGTGGCGGCGCGCCCTGCGAGTGACGTCCCCACGTCATTGGACACTTTAATAGCAACCCCCTCTCATCCGGCTTAAAAGAAGCAAATCTCGACGCTCCCGTCGGACGAGAAACTCTGTTATATACATCATCATTCTATGGAAAAACCCATGCAAAATGGCACCTACAACCTTTACGAAGGCGAAAACGTCAACCACCAAGACAACCAAGCTAGTGAACCCCATGCGAGTCTCTAAGTCGCAACAGCCCAAGTCCGCCGCCACCACATCCCACGTGGACAAAACTGTCGCTCCTATCCTCGCAGAAGTGCAGGCCTCATCCATAACTCCCTTTGAGAAGCGTGTCTACGCAGCCCTCCTCCAAGTCCCCCCGGGCCACTTCACAACCTACGGCGCCCTCGCCGCGCACCTCTCCTCCTCACCTCGCGCCATCGGCAACGCCATGCGGAGGAATCCCTTCGCGCCTAGGGTGCCGTGCCACAGGGTCGTCGCGACGGGGGGGTCGCTGGGTGGGTTCAAGGGAAAGAGGCCTCCGGAAGGGAGGGGCGGGACGCTGGATGAAAAGACAAGATTGTTGAGGATGGAGGGGGTCAAGTTTGATGGGGATGGGAAAAGAGTTTTGGGGAGTCCGTTTGTGGGATTTGTTTAGGTGGTTTGTACACAAGAGGATAGGGTTTGTTGGGATTGGCGTTCGAGGGACCGGGGCTCGGGGTTCTTCGGGCTTTGTATTATGTTTTCACTCCTTGACGATACTGTTCTTCCAACATATTATAACCCGGCGCATGTTCTAACCATGCTTAAATTAATTCAGCACATACACAAGTGACTCCTAGAATACTGGACACCTAGTCATCAAACCCGGTAAACTCCTCTTCCCTCGCCTCATTCCGCTTCCTCACCTGCTCAATCAGCTCATTAAGCTCCATCTTCTTCAGCCTCTCCTCCTCCGTCATCTTTCCCTCCCTCTCCGCCTCCTTCTTCTTCCTCCTCTTGTCCCTCCTCATACTCCTCACCTCGCTCCTCTCCTGCTTCCCGCTCCACGCCTCGTTCTTCTTCCTCTTCTTGGAGTTCGCCGTGGGCACCACTCCGTTCGCCTTCGCCGCCTTCTCCGCCTCCAATGCCTCTATCCTCTGCTTTTCTCTCGCCTTGTCTTTGTACGCGAAGTTGTCCCAATCTATCTCCTGCCCAAGGAAGCGGTCTCCATCCCAAGTCTTGGCCTCCGGCATCCTGGGAAGCCTGAGGAGACCCCAGGCGTTGCCGAGGTCTGCCCAGTCCAGGTCTGCCACACGGAATATGGAAGCCGCCTGGTGGCTTCCATAGCTTCGGACCCAGGAAACAAATGCGCGCTGCGCCTTGTCGTGGAGCGCACGGTCAGCGCGGAGAAGTTTTCGGATGCGCTCCGTGGTGGCAGCCGCCTCCTCCTCCGATACCGACAGTTTGGGGCTCTCGAGAGGCGCGATGGGGGTCTGGCGTACGCCGAGTAACGTCACATACTCCTCCTCGCGGCCCTCGTGCAGGAATACTAGGGCGAGGCCTTTGCGGCCCGCCCTACCTGCACGCCCATTCCTGTGAATAAACGCTTTGGTATCTGAAGGAGGATCCACCTGGACTACAAGATCGACGGACGGGAAGTCAAGCCCGCGGGACGCAAGATCCGTCGTGAGAAGAATGGTGGGCGAGACGCAGGTGAGGAAGCGGTTGAAGTTCTTTTCCCTAACCTTAGAAGGGTGCTTCCCGTGGAGAGACAAGAGCGAGAAGCCTTCGGGGAGCAGTGCGGGGAGAACATGCTGGAAGTAATCGACCGCCGCGCATGTAGATAAGAAGATCATTGTCCGTTGGGGCCGTTGTTGCAGCTTCTCGAGAAGCTGGCAGAGTAGCGGGAGCTTATGACTGGCGGGACCTGTCAGATACGACATTTGTAGGCTCGCAGGGACCTTTCGGTCTTCCACGACGCCGCCATCCTTCAGGTTCTTCACCCTGACCGTTATCTTGACCGGATTCCTCAACCCCACCCTGATAATCTCGCTTACAGCTTCGGATACCGACGCACTGAATAGGCCAGTGCGCCGCTGCTTGGGAAGGTGTTGAAGTATGCGCTGGAGGTCCTGCTTAAACCCCAGGTCTAGTAAACGATCCGCCTCATCCATGATCAGCACTTCAAATCCAGCCGAGTCCTTGCAATGTACATAGGGTGAAGAGAGAAGCTCGACAAGTCGTCCTGGAGTAGCGATGAGGAGGTTCGGCGAATGCTTCATGAAAAAGGCAAGGTCCTGTGCAGGTGTTGTGGTTCCACCAACAAGGAGCTGGGGTACCACCGCCGGTGCTAAAGACTCGGGCCGCTTCTCTTCTTCTTGGAGGTAAGGAAGAAGCTCGGCGGACGGCTCGTGGAAGGCGAGCAAGGACATGAGGACGGAGTGGATCTGGGCAGCAAGCTCTCGTGTCGGGCTCACGATGATGGCGGCAACGTGGTGGCGCTTAAGGTCCTCAACCGCAAGGACCTTCTTGACAGTCGGGATAAGGAACGCGAGCGTCTTTCCACTTCCGGTGACAGCCTAGGTAAAATGTATTAGCCATGGGTGGGAAGGAATGCAATTAACCACCTAGAAGATCGCTCTGCATTGGGACATGGGTAGGAGTCGTTTCATACCTCGACCACAACATCTGTTCCCTTCTCCAAAAACTGAGGAAGACAGCTAGCCTGTACAGCCGTCATCTTTCGGTAGCCCATGCTCGAAGCATAGTCCTTCATCCAGTCTGGAACTTGCACCGCATCCCACGACCGTGGGTCGGTTTGCGGCTTGCCCTTGGCCATCTTAGCGCCTACGCTGCGAGCCAGGGGCGGTGGTCACAATCGAGGTGTATGCAAAGACTGGGGAAAGATATAAGCTGCCTCTTCCAGGCTAGTTTACTCGACGCAAATCCGATATCGCGAACCGCGAGCAATGACATGCGGTGGGGAAAAAAGTCCAGCATCCAGGAAGAAAAAAATTAGTGGGGCATCAGCGATAAGGGGCGATAAGGATGTACTTGGTCTGTGCATCGCGTGCCAGCCTTGGCGGAGTATCGGATGCCGCGGAAGAACATTGTCAAGGCGTCCGTGGCTTTTACGCCCTCAGCGAAGAGTGACGGGAGGTGTGGGAAGGGAAACTGTCTCTCCGAAACACATCGTGATAGAACAGAGATGAGACGGTGACGATGTCGTTTGGAACACAGCCAACATCACCTCTCGACAGAGAGAATGGATACCTGTATCACATGTCTCGTGCTCCACCAATCGTGGTCGCGTGCCGATGTGAGAAAAATGTAGCCAGTACAGTACCAATTATGTCAGGATTTGTTAGACAACCAAAAAACAGAGTGAAAAAGTCCCCAGCAAACAGAGAAACTAGAAGCGGACAGATGATCCTGCCTCGGTGCCCGACAAATTTCCCGGTCCGATGCGGCTGGACCATAGTCATCCCAAATCACATGCATGAATAACCCGCCTCTTTTTTCTTCTTACCCTTCGTGGCATGTCCTCCGACCTATCCTGCAGCAAACGTGACGGGCACACCGACGGAGGCGAACAAACCTATTTTCAGCTAGTGCCAGAGCCCCTGGGCCAGCTGTTCTCCTACAACAGCGTCCTCGTCCACGGCGCCCAATTTCCGCCGTCCCGCAACTACGCTCCTCGTTCGCATGCGGCGGAGTCGGTCTCCGCTGCACCCTCGCTCCAAGCCACCGTGGATTCGGAAAGCAACCAGGACTCGATCCCTGCCACCTTGAACACGCACAGCCCATACGACTATCTACTCTCATTCATCGACCACCTCGGTCTGACCGCCACAACGCACCGCTCGCGGGAAGACAACCATCTCCACTCCACAACGCACTCGCTCCTGCTACCCTCTCTTCTCACGCGCTCCTTCGTCGGCACCGTCCCCTGCCCGGCGCTTCCGCCCTTCGAACTCGACATGTCCGTCCGAAGCAGAGTCCGGGTGCCCGCCACGCCGCGCGTGATATCCCCCAGCCCAACCCCCTCCGAGACTCCCGCGCAATCCTCGCGGGACTCATCCCACAACGGCCCCGTCACGCGATCTGCCGCCAGGAAGCGGCGGAGTACACCCCAACCCGTCGAAGAAGTCGATAGTGAGGAAGATGACGACACGCCGTCGACCCGGAGGTCCCGGACGCGGAGCCGCTCACCCATAGACACCGCGCGCGTCCGGCGCCTAACATCGCGGAAAGCGAGCTCCTCGTCTGCCAAGCTCCAGGAACCCTCAAAGATCGACGCTCCCGCCGCGAATGCGAACGGCAGCTCGGAGAAGACGAACGGGCACCTTGCCCCGCCGCCTGCAACACCCCAGGGCTGGAGCTGGCGCGACTTCAGCCGCAGCCCGAGCCCGCTCGGCCTCATTCCCGTCCACCGGCAGTGGCGGACCCTCATCCACAAACACGAGGTACCCCGCAAGGCGCTGCACGTCTCGATTGGCTTCTTCACGCTGTGGCTCTATTCCCGCGGCACGCAGACGAACGCCGTCGCGCCGTGGCTCATGGGCGCGCTAATCCCCATCGCTACGGTCGACTTCTTGCGTCATCACTCACCGCCGTTCAACCGCTTCTACGTAACGGTACTGGGGGCGCTGATGCGCGAGAGCGAGGTCGACGGCTATAACGGCGTCGTCTTCTACCTGCTCGGCGCCTGGTTCGTGCTGTACTTCTTACCCAAGGACGTCGGCATCATGGGCGTCCTGCTGCTCAGCTGGTGCGATACCGCTGCCAGCACGTTCGGGCGGCTGTGGGGCCGCTACACGCCGCGCCTCCGCCGCGGCAAGTCGCTTGCCGGCTCGCTCTCTGCCTTCCTTGTTGGCGTGGCGACCTCGTACCTCTTCTGGGGCGTTCTCGCGCCTAGGACAGGGCCGTTCCCCGGCGACTCGGACTGGCCGTTCATGTTCAACAACGTCCTGAAGCTCCCTGCCGTCGCCGCAGAGGCCCTCGGCCTCGAGGCATCCCAGGCTAGCATTAGCGGGACGCTGGCGCTGGGTGTTATGTCAGTTTGGTCAGGCCTCGTGGCCGCGGGGAGTGAGGTAGTTGACCTGTTCGGGCTGGACGACAACCTCACGATACCGGTGCTCAGCGGCCTTGGGATCTGGGGATTCCTGAAGGTCTTTACCTAGGGGTATCTGTATCTTCCTTGACCCTCGACGTATAAGACAGATTCGACTTTCTTCCTCTACTAGAACGTTCATTGGCATCTAATGTGGTATCTTTGGTGCGGGGCGGCTAGACGACGGATATGACTTGGTGAGGGATCTCGAGGATCATGGTTGCCGGCATCTGGCGCGATGTATTTTCTTTAACCTGTATACTAGGCCTCGGTTTCTTAAACTGGATCGGCGGGGAACGACACAATTGCCACTCTTTAAGTTCTTTGAATAGGCGTAATAGACATGAAAGAATGAAAGTTCAAATGTTCTTTAGTATCTGCTGTTTTGACGATTGGTTTGGAGGGCTACTAAGGTCAATCCTCCGAGTCTACGCGAACAGAGTCATCCGGCTGCATCGCGAGCACGTCGTCCGGCGTTGCCACTTGCACGAGACCAATTTGGGCCCGACAGAAGTCTATGCAGTGTGTCACTCCGAGGGACGGTGTAAATGTTTACGTTGTCCGACTTGCGAGTCTCCGTCATTCTCCACGGCTTCTCAGATACCCAACCACCCATTCTTGGCCCGAAGAGGAAAAGCCACAAGAACACAATTTCCACAGTTCTCGGGACTACAGATTAAATGGAATAGCAACCTTCTTTCATACCTGCTCTCCACGTGCAAGCCCAAAAGGCGGCAGGGATTCGGGTCCTTGTATGACGTCAATCACTTACACGGCATTCCCCCTCCCGTTAGGCTGCTTCATAACCTACGTGTCTGTACGCTCCCTCGCGCCGCGTTCCACAGACCGGAGAATTTTATTTACTTTCCCTTTATTTATGTTTTCGGGAAGGGAAGTTGTGACCGGGGGGCGTTATTTCTGACGGCGGGTTTTGTCTCGGGTGCGAGAATGATGGGTTCCCCGTTGTCGGTGGCAGCATATTTCTCGCGTTGCGGGGTGGTACGTCGAGGGTTTCATTGTGCCGGCCGGTCGGTACTGGAAGCCTCTGCAGGTAGTGCCATTTCTGGGATGAGGTAGAATGAGTGGCAGCTCTGGCTTGTATGATTATTGCCTGGCGACGAGCCATTAGATCATGGGAGCGGGCATGTTGCCCAGTTAGAGCCTGGTCCAAATGGAAAGAACATTCCCATTCCCCACAAGAAAGCAGCCTCGTTGGAAGTGGAAAAAAGGCGTAGGATCCTCCCTGCGCCCCAAACCATGGCTGCGGAATGGCTGCGGGTCATAACAGTCCCTGAACCTTGATCGCCACATGCTCTTCTTCCTTCCATGCCTCCGCCGATTCTAGGGAAAGATTGGGACATACATTCCGGGTAATGAATGAGCTGCCGGTCCACTTGCCCCCCTTCATGGGTGCAATGCCACCCATGTCTCGTATGGTTTATTTGAGGTCTGATGTCGTGTCATTCCTCGTTTCGCCCAGAGGCGTTCGGCGGAATGCTACACATCGTCACTGACTTACAACACACGGGCAATCCCCGCCCTTCTGGACGCCCGCCTCTGCGCCGCAACTACTCCTCTTCATTAGCCCTGTCAAATAGTCACGCAGGCAACCGTTCACGGGCAACGCCTCAAGTGATAAACCGCAACGCACGACGGCGGAAGCCAGCCCCGCTAGCAGAGGGAATAATTACCCGTGGGGTGAGACATCCCACAGTCCCATCGCAGGCGTCCCAACGTGTCTCAGCGCACACTCTCACCAGGCCCGCCAATGCAAGCCATCTTCGTCCTGATAACCTTGATTCCCCTCCGCGTTGACAGATCCATGCTAATACCCGCGTTCCGGATCCACCCTGCAACTTGACTCGGGCAATTACGACACGGAAGGAGAGCAGTCCCCACCTATGGCAATTGGAGGACTGCATAGCTGAGTCGTATTTGGGACAGGCAACCGCCTTCCAAATTTATCCGTCTTGCTGATACGTTTGATATCCAAGTCAATATGAGCGGGTGTGAATGGAGGCTTGGCTGCGTGGTACTGTCGTACACAGCGTATACAGGCCGTGTTACGGTAAATTCGCAGCTGTCTTGACATTGGTCCTAACACGAAGCGTTGGCTCGGGTGACTGTCAGTTCCTGCTTCCAGACGGTTTCTCTGCTGGGCTGTGCACTGGAGCGCCACTGACTGACCTGCCCGCGCCGTGGGGAATCGCTGCATTAGCACGAATCTAGCGGGGACTTGTCCAGTCTCAGCGTGTGGTGAGCGACACTGGCCTTGGTGCACCTCCACATGAGGGGCCGTATGCACACAGGCCCGGTTTGGGAGCAGGAGTATGGACAGAATCCCGCCGTCCCAGAGAAGGGGGGGCTCTGGGACGGCAGGGTACAGCGTGGCTTGACCACGTCAACTCTGTAGCGAGTCACTGCAAACGCCCTGCCACAGATGGGGATGCAGGCCGAGTTGTCGTCCTACATTGGGCCCTCCCGCCAAACGAACGGCGCAAGTCAGCTGACTGTAAGGGGTTTTCTGCATACGTCCATGCCCTCTGGATTCGGGATATTTTTGGGCGCCCTTCGCGTGGTATCCCATGTTGGCAGGCTTCCCAAGCCAACTGATCCCCGACGAATCCTGCCTGAGTGCCAATGTCCCTTCTTGACCAGCTGCTACTCGGCGAGAGCGACGAGGGACGGTCGTGCATGGAGGGGCAGGCGAAGCGAGATCTCCGATAAAGGCAAAGCGCGGCCTGGATAGGTTGGAAATACCGAGAATTTTGGCCAATGGCGCATTTCATTCGTCCGCAGGAGTTTGTACTCTCGCCACATGCCCCGATGCACAAGGATACCCCGAGGCCAGTAACTCATAGGTGTGGACGAAACAGGTCTCCTGTTAGTAACACGGTTGTTAGAGAGAAACTGATAACGAATTGGGCAAGTCGAGAAGGACAAAACGATGGCTCCATCCTTGGCCTTGGAACCGTTTCCATGGCTTGCAATATTCTCCAATGACAATCGAGAAGGGCTGACCCGCTTTCTTACCAGGATAATAATACCCCGACTCCACATAAACGGAGACAAGTTCTCCTCGCCTCTTCCACTGCACGGAGTGGCCGCCGTTAGGTTTCTACATCGATTTGTGGACGCTTTCGCGGGGTCTGGGAACAGGCGCTTTGGGCGTCTGGAAAAAGGGGGGGGGGCATATTCGTGGTCTCGCAGCGGACTTGACAACGCATCCTCACATAAAAAAATGCCCGATTACCTGCATCTCTGCCTGACCTAGGTGGCTCTGTGTCGTCGACGGTTCCCGTGTTAATTCGATCCATGGCAGATTGGGCTGCAGGATGCTTCTTCCTGCCACCCCGTCCGGCTTCTGCCTGCGGCATCAAAGTCGGGGAAGGGACAACCTGCACCTGGGCAAGAGCCAAATCATGCTGCAAGGGAAGGAAGGGGCAACCCTCGCAGCGGTCAGTGTCGGTACGATCAACTGACCACTGACACAAGATCCCTGAGTGGACAATCACCGCCCCAATTCTTTTAGAGCTCGGTCGCCCCTCCATGTCTCGTCATCTTGAGGATCGATCTAATGCTCCTCCTTTAGCCTGCAGCTTTAGAGCAATGGCTAGCCCAGTTGGGCAACGACGGCCACGGACGCCCCTCTCCGCTACATTTGCATCCTCCCGTCCATCGAAGTCTGGTTACAGTCCCAATCCGGAATGCTTCTGGTAGGCATCCGAGCGTCAGCAGGCCCCCGTGTTCGGCGGAGGACGGGCTGTTCCAAGAATGCAGCGAGGTAACACGCACCTCGAAATTCGTGCGCGAATTGACACGTCTTCCTCCCTTCCCCAGACTGTGGTTCTGCAATTCTATATGCACCCTCCCTCCCCTCCCCTCCCCCACCTTCTTACCTGAGCTTCGAGATACCATCTGGGCTTTGACTGGAAGGCCCATTCTCTTTGCTCCAATGGGGTCTCTTACCCGTCGCTTGCTCTGCCGCGTTTGGCTGGAATCTCGGTGACGTCGAGCACTCTGGATGGATGAACCAGTGACGTGTGTCTGCCGCACACTCCATCCACAGAAGCCCTCCGCACAAGTCTTTGCGTTTCTTTTTCCCAGTGCGCTGCACTACCAGCCGCATACAGGGCCCGAGGCCTGCCAATCTTGGCGAAACCGTTTGCCAGCACCAACCTCCTGCGCATGTACCCTGGGGACGGGCCCTCACTTCTCACGACCACAAGGCAGCTGGCAGGCGCGAACACCCGCCTGGGCCATACCGCTCAGCCCAACGCCTTACGCATGTACTTCCGCCACTTTCTCTTGTGGCGTGGTTTGACGGGTCAGGATGGGTGGACGCTTGAACCCGGAACCCTGACGAGGTAAAAACTGTGTGTTACCTTGCCGCATGTCTTATACCCAATATCCAAACAGAAGTACACACAAGTTCCCAGCCTGCACTGGCTAGGAACTTTGATGTTCCGTCCTTCTCCCACAGCATAGCCGTACCCACACGTGCGTACACGTCCACACCCCAGCCAGTGAAATATGGCTTAAGCCTTGGTCGTTCTGGAGCCGCAGAGAAGTCTCTCGGCGTATACCCCCGCGCACCACTCTCGGAATGTTTGTTCCCCGGCAGACACCCTGCCCTCATCTAGCTAGTCTCGCCCCTATATCGCCCGAGCGAGGGCCCCCTCCGTCCCGACTGATCCGCTTTGATATTCGTCGTTGCTTGATGTCACTGTGTGTTCCCTTTGTCGACCCGCGCTTTTCTTGGCCCGATATTGGCCCCCTTCCCCCCCCTCCCGTTCTCTCTCCGTGGAGATTATAGTACTCCAATCGAGATCGACGCTAGCCGTCCACTCGATGCATTCGTCTCGCCGTCCTTACCGTTCTCGGGTGTCTCCGGTCTTCTTCCGTTTTTGAGTTGCCGCTTGGCTGGCCCCGACGGCTATTCCGTTGAGCCCAACTCTCTTCGCGACAACTTGATTACACCCCCCCTCCTTTTCCTAGCCTCTTACCTGTAGAGAAACTGATATTCCTGAGCATTAGGCAAATTTGCCCCCTTAGTTCACAGACTAACACAGCCCTTCTACTTTTGAGTAAACGAAGCTCGTTTACACACATCCCATCTCCAATCCTATCCCTCCCTTGGCTAAGACTTGCCGTGGCCATCCAATGTTCCATCCTGTGCTGTCCACACACCCGTTCCCACCCTTGCTAGACCCTCTTCTGCGCCTTCTGTTCAGGAAAAAACAAGACGGTCAAGCGAAAGGGGGGTGTGAGTCCATATCATCTGTGATGGGGGCGCTATTCCCCTCCACCTCCCCACTCTCACCGGACCGGGACCCTTGACCGTTGCCGGTATTTGGTACTTTGTAGTGCTTGACTTACATCCGTCTCATCACATCATGCCATGGCGCTATATACCCGTTCAAGCGGGGGCCCAGACTCCCCGACGAATGAAGTCTGGGGATCAAGTCGTTGAGATCACGGGGATGAAAGCTTTCGGAGGTCTCGAAAAAGTATAAATAGGGGGTTTGTGATCGAGTTTTGTCCATTCTCTCTTCTTCCTCTTTTCTTCCTTTCCTTTCATCAAGACACTCTTCTCCAAAGACTCTGCTCTCAAGGGAAGCATATCATCACGGTGATATTCCACCTATACTTAAGCCCTACCCTCACATACAGACACACACTTCTCACTCTGAGCCGGTGTTCCACTACATCCCAGTTGCTTCCCGCCTAGCCCTATCATAACCCACGATACTTTTCGCAGTCATGGCCACCCATTACACCCCTGCCTACTCCCTCCCCATGCGGGTCCCCACCAAGGGCGGCCAGTATTCGGGCTACTCCAGCACGTACTCTGTCTCCCCTCCGGAGGTGGAGGACGAACTGAGCTCCAGCTCCGGCGTGGCTTCTTATGGCCACACCGGGTACGGCACGAGCTCCTACGGGGAGAGCGGAGACTTCGACAGTGCGCACTCTGCCAGCGGCGTTGACTTCAACGAGTACATGCAAGATCGTTTTGCGAGCACCTTTAACCCGCTCCCTCTTGACAAGAGTATGGCTGTTCAAGCCCAGACGTGAGTTCCTACCCACCCCATTTCAAAACTCACCGACTTTCGACTAGCCTGTCGCTCCGCGGGCATCGAAACGGGGGTTCTTCACAAAATGTCCTGTGGACGAAACTAACGAGCTCGCAGGTCGGGGAAGATGAACGCCAAGCACCGCGAGCTTCTGGATCTACAAAAGAAGGCGCAAGCCCGTCTCGCGAAAACGCGGGAGCGCTTCCAGGACGGGATGCGTGATGCGCGAGAAGTCCGCGAGGACCTCGAGTGGACGGAGAAGAAGATCAGGTGAGATTTGAGGCGCAAGACGCCGGAATACCTGCATGTTTGAATTCAGCAACTAATACGTAAACAGGGGCCTCAAGAGCAAAGCTTCGCGGAAGCACCCCAACGAATACGCCAAGGCGCGGGCGCGGTATCCCACGCCCGAATAGATTGGGGACGTTGAGCGAATATCAGATCGCATGGGCCGACTGACGTTGGCGTCGATTTTGAGCCTCAACTATATTACCCCTGATCCATGCTTCCCCGGATGCGGGGGCATCCCACACCTGCCTTGTTTCCAAAAGCGTACAAACACACACCCCTCCTTTTATTATTTTTTCTTCTGCAGGAACGATACCAGAGCGTCGGGAATTTCACATGGGATCTTTTGCTAGCGTTAGTTTGGCGTAGTTTTTCCCTCACGCCTCCCCCCGCCTTCATGAGCGGAGAAACGGAAGGAGGGGGACGCCCAGGGGTCTGCGGAGAGAGTTTGCCGCTCGGCAGATGCGTTAGGCGCGGGATTCAGGCATAACCGCGGCAGGGGCCGACGCAGAAACGTGGCCACCGCGTGAGCTGCTCGGCCGCTTGGGGTGTCTAGGGGCGCTTACGGGCCGTGATTGGACGGGAGGGATGGGCTGGGGCGCCTCGGCGGCGCATCAACAGATCGAGAGGGCGCGTGGGTACTGGGGAAGAGGGGGTGCGCGAGTCCTGGGGTGCCAGGGCGAGTACCTCCGTGTATAGGTAGCTTCCTCCTAGAGACGGAGACTGGGCGGTTTCCGCTTTGGGAAAACGGGGAGAGGATATGGTTCTCTTTTCGGAGCACTGGGTGAACGGTTTCCTCTTTTTTCCTTGGTTTGGCACAGCTGTATCGGGTAAGGGCGGACCTATCTGATTTCTCGTAGTAAAAACAAGCCTTCTTTCCACTGTAATGGCCCCACGGAGAGTCTTCACTACCCCGTTGAGGCCCTTCAGGAGCAGTACACTCCCTCCTGGCCATGCAGGGTTGTAGCCTTCCATCATGTGATATTCCCCACGGTATAGAGGGAGGGCTGAACGGGTTTCGGGCTAGGTGGAGGTTTGTCTCGTCGGGCAGGAGGCTTGATGTCGTGTATCACGTGATAGCACGACGCATGCGAGGTCTCGCGATGATGCCCGGTGGATAGCTTGCGCCTTTGCGCCACTTTGTGTAGTCTTGATAGCCCATGACGACGTTCCTTGGGAGATTATGGCCGCCGTACCGCTACCTTGCGCCGTAACACCGTGGTGTAGATCCTGGCGGAGGGAGGAGGTCGAGATTCCCCGTCCAACACGTGCTCTCCGCCGTCTTCAACCCGAAGGCGCAAAGCCAACTCCCTCATAGCCACTCTCCAATGATTATGGCGTAATCCTGAGCCGGAGTGGGAAGAGAATGATGCCAACTAGCTTCACTCTCCACCCTCACCTGGCCCCCGTCCCGCCGCATCGCCTGACCCCTCCTGCGCTCCCTCCGCGTCCCGCCTTTCCGGCAGGCGCGCATGGCCCCTTGCCAGCCATGAACCCAGCGCCTCAAGTCCCTCCTTCTTCTCCAGGATCTCCCACGGATTCTCGTTGGAGGTCGGATCGTAGTATCCCATCCACCAGATCCTCTCCTGACGTCTGTTCGCGCCGCTAGCGGGCGTGTGATGCTCGTCCGCGCCGGCGGAGGGTGGTTTGGCGGGAAGAGAGGACGGCCCGACGGAGGGTATCCCAGCTGGATGCTGAAGATCGTTGGAATTCGTGGACTGCAAGCCTGGGGCGGGCCGGGACGCAATGGGGGAGTCACCGTGTTTTCTTTTACGGCCGAAAGAGGAGAAGCCCATCATCTCCGCGACGTCCACCTCCACCATCTCGCTCTCCACGTTTTCATGATCCGGCTCCATTTCGAAATCCTCTTAGGTGCTTCCCTCTTGGGAGCTTTTCCTTAGGCCCTCGTCGCCTTCCACTCCTGCGTTTCGTCACCGGATTGCTTCTTTTCCTCAAGAGACACCCCGGCTTCTCGTCCGTGGTTTATTCTGGATGTTCCACACTTCAGGCAGAGCAACCCGAGGCGTATATATATTTTTCGCTTCCGTAGGCTGTAGGCTTGGATCGTTTGGCGCGGGAGTTCACAATGCTTGGAGGTCTGGATGGGCTCGGATCTTTTGGTGGTCGTAGTGATGCGATTGATTAGTCAGCTGAAATGTCATTCGCACACGACAGGTATTGGAGGGCCCTCTCGCACCATCAACCCGTCAGAGTATGATTCCACTCTTTCAGATTCGTTGTATCCTGCGAGTAGCAAGCCGTTTTTCTCGGCCCTGTGGATACATCGGATGCAGTGACATTAGAAGCAAAAAAGACATTTCATTCGCATAAACTCCACGCTTCCCTTATATCCTCCCTCTCTCGTCGTTCTCTATAACATGGCAGCAAGCTACAAAAGATGCGTTGAGGGTATTAGCAAGCCGGAAGAAACTAAAGCAAAAAATTACGAGATTCCCCTTTCGTGATTCCCCTGCGCCAGACACCATGCTTTCCCTAAACATTGTCCCCTTCGCTTCGGGGATGGCGGAACTCCTGACCCCTTTCCTTCCTTCTGCGTATTAGACTGTGTCGGGGGTTAACTGTAGAAACCCTCCTGTGCAAAACCGTGTTCTGTGACCCGCTATAATAATGTTGTTGTACAATGACGCCATTTCGCTACTCAAGACTCTCCGAGCGACGCCGGATCTCCTCATCGCTCAGCGCACCCATCCAGAGGCACCGCTCCGTGATCCCCTCCACGGGCTGGAAGTTATACTCCCCACTCTCCTCAAGCAGCCTCAGTAGCGTCTTCACTACCGCCGCTGCACACCTACACCGCTCAAAGTTCACTAGCGGCGCCGTATTCGGCGAGCTCGCGATTTCGGAAGGCCGCTGCGCATTGAACAGCAAATCGTGCGTGTAGATCCCCACGAAAGGGATGCACCCCGTCCCGGAGCAGCCCCCACCCTCCATCTCCGCACGGAGGGCGTAAAAGTTGCGTGTCGGCGAGACGAGCTGCTCGAGAGCCTGGAAGGCCGCGAGGTCGCGGGGAGGCACAAGCGCCCATGTGCGCCCTAGCCGCGCAACCTCCTGACTCGAGAGCGCCACCACGATCTGCGCCATGGTTGCGAAGTTTCGGTACCGCCGTGCGTGCGTCGCGATGTGAAGGAACTTGATCACACACCGCGCCCGCTCCTCCACGTTCTGCGTTAGCACGATCTCCGATATGGCCCACTTAACCATGATATTGAAGCGCGCGATCACCACCTCCACGCCTCGCGCGTCCGCATTGCGGAGGAAGTCCACCCACGAACGCGAGTCCTTGTTTGTAGCGTTCTTCCACTCCATGTCGATGAGCTCCTTCCAGTCGATCTCGTTGAGGGCGTCCTTCTCGATGAGGGTGAACTGCTGCGCAAGGATCTCTGAGTCGAAGGCGAGAATGAAGGGCAAGTGCGCTGAGTACTTCCTGCCGGTCTCTGGGTTGGCCGCGCCGCGGAGGGCTTCGGCAGTGCCGGTGGGGTCCCGTGGTGACTCGGGCCGGCAGGCTGTGGTGGGCGTCGTGTCCGGGGTAGGTGGCAGGGGCTTTTGGACGAAGACCTGGTGCTCGTGCAGCTGCGGGACGTTGGCTGTCTCAGGCGACATCTGGAGAGCCTGTCCCAGCGTCATTGGAGGCGATGGAGAAGGGTCAGCGTTGTTGACATTTTGGCCGGGCGATTTCAGAACAAAGCCCTGACGGGGAGACGCTTGAGTTGGTATTCCCAGCCCGTAATAGTCGTTGTCGGGTTCCTCGGCGGATAGTTCCGATGACAAGTCACTCCCACCCCCATTGTCGTCACTGTCGTCATCAAGGAACGACTGCTCCGATTCTGCACCCGGTTGCTCGATATCCTCATCCCTAGCCCGTTGTACGGACTCGGTCTCCTCCACTATGTCAAACGAAGGCCGCTGCGAGCTGCTCTGTGACTCATCTGCCCTCTCCGTCATGGCCGGTGTCTCCTCGTCAGACCCTTGTAGTATGGAGATGTTGGTCCACTCTTGGGGTGTCCGCCTCATGTAATCGTCAGACAGCCCCCGCTGGAGCAGTGGGATGGAGCAGTACGACTCTTCGGTAGAAAGCATCGACCGAGACTCGGTAGTAGGCGCACCTAGGTGACTGCCATGTCCGTGCACATCGGATGACGGCTCAGACACGCCGCTGTGTCGGTGGTACGGAAACCCATCATTGCCGGTGCCACTTTCACGGTCTTCTTGGTGGTGCTGCCCATCGGGAGATCCCGGCTTGTCCAGAGCCGCACCGACCGCGTCAAGGTCAGGCATTGGCGAGCCCCGCTGCTCAGGAGTCGATTTGGCACTCTTCTTCTCGTACTTCCCCTCAAGCTTCAACAGCGCTGCCTCAACGCCTCCGTCATCGTCTGCGTCATCGGGAAGTTGAGCCAGCTTTCGGGCCTCAGCCTCGAACGACGGCCGCATGATAGGCTTAGACGAGTGGGTGCTGAACAGAGACAAGTGCCGTTTCGGTTGCTTCTCAGCCATAGCGCCGAGCGAAAAGTTGTCCGCATTTGCGTGCGAGAAGTCGGTTGATATGATATCAACGAAACCACTCGAGTCATGCTGTTGCATGAACGAGCTTCGAAGCGATCCCGAGTACGTCGTCAATGAGCCAACAGACCGTGAATGTCTAAGTGAGGTCTGTAGCTCGCCGACAGTCCTCGCAGCCCCGAGGTTTCCACCGGGCCTTCTCCGCAGCACCCGGAGCGGCGCTGGAGCCGCCTCAGATCTATCCACAGCCGAATTCCCAGATAATGTGGTCGCATCAAAGCTCCTGAGAGTGGGCGGCCGTGCGCTGCTATTGAACGACAGTGCTCGTCGATGCAGCACCGAGTTCAGTGACGGTATCGTGCGGCTTGACTTCTGGCGGGTATGGAACCTAGTCGAACGTAAACGCGGGCTCCTACTGGGACGCGAATACATATCACTACGGATCGACTGGTCCATAGACATAGACGGGAAGGACGTGACATCGTGCGAATTGTGACCGACAGAGCTTCTGCCATCACCCAAAGTAGCCATATCCGGAATGAACGGCGGCAGCGGGTCCGACGACATGGACGCTCTCGCCATATGGTGGTTGAGAAGATGAGACGACCGTCTAGGCGTGCCCATAGGGCGATCCGGTGGGGTGTTGGGAGGCGTCGGTCCCCCGCCGTTAGGGGCGAAGGTCTCGGCGAACGCCTCTAGAGAAGGGTTTACAGCGGGCAGCGCGCCCGTCATCGCTGGCATATCGAAGGCGGTATCATCGATAATCATGATCGACTTGCTCCCAGTCGTGAATGCCGCGTCGCTCTTTGGCCTGAATCCGGACAGCTTGGGCAGGTTTTCAAACGAAGAGTCTAGGTGCGCGGTTGAGTACTTGATTCCTCCTTCGGCCGACTCCGGCTGGGAGCCACTATTGCGCTGCATCAATGCCCTTTGGAGCGCTTCTTCTGCCGCAGCTTCCGCCGCGGCGCCTTCGCGGACTGCCTTCTTAAAGTCCTCCGCAACCTGGGCGCCTAGCAGGTCTATCCTGACCGGCGGCCGGGTTCCGTTCACCTGAGGGCGCGCTTGCGGCACAATAGCCGTCCCTGGTAGTCTGTTGGTGGTGGCGCCTCGAGGGCCAATAGGGGAGATATTAATGAAATTACCCTGGGTCGCGGAAACACCCTGACCCCTCGTACTAAGGGCCCTCCGGACGCCCCCTATGAGCCTCTTCATGCCTTGGCCCGACATAGCTGACGGAGACCTCTCCTGTCTCTGGTCCGGAACCGTATGCAGAAACGTTGTATCCCGCTGGGGGTCCCCAAAGTTTGGAGGCGGCACAAAGTCGACAAAAGCCTGGCCTGGGGGCAATAGATCGCCGCGCACGAGGCTACCAGCATAGGGAACAGTTAAAGCTGAATCCGCGACGTCCTTGTACACAGGTTTATCGATGCTGTGGTCTCTGAGCGAGTCCGTTATGCTGCCATTCCGCTTATGCATTGGCCGGGTCTTCTTCCCCATTAACGCCTTCGGCGTCATCGCTACCATACCGGTATGGGCGTGGACAGCGTTTGCCGGGACAGGATGTGTCGCATTGAAATTATACTGGAAGTTGCGCATATTTTTTGCGGGAAACGAACACGACACCACGTCAAGGCTCCGGATGCTTGTTGGTGAGGTCTGCTGCTGCCTCTCAAGCTCGTCGGCCACGTCTTCGTTATTTTCAGGGGTTCCAGGACGATTCGCAACGAGAGTGTCCCTAGGAGGTCCGGCGTTGGCGGCATTGCCCAATTCGCGTTCGTTGGTATCCCGACAGGGCATCCCTATATCAGAAATCTCCCATTGACCTGGGTCGAGCCCTGAGTCCTTGAATTCCTCAGGGCTACCGCCAGGAGTGATTGGCACTTCGCCACCCAACGACGCATCGAATTCGGAGCCGTCCCAATATTGCGCGCAAATCCGCCTCCAGCACTTCTTCAGCTCCGATAAAATCTTCAAGTGGGCCTTGCCGTTTCGTTCATCACGGTAGAGATCCGCCATCAGGTCGTTAAGGAGGTTGCAGAATGAGACGCGCAACGCGTAGTCCAAAAAAAAGTCGTCCATGAAGTAGTTCAGGACCCAGTGCCGCAGGGCGACAAAGGTCCTTACCCTGACGACCATACCGATCTGGTCACCTCGTTCTATTGCCCACCGCAAACGGGAGAAGAGCATGCGCACGAGGTCCGACGGTTCAAGGAAGGCGCGGTAGGTGAGAAAGAAGTCAGATATCAATTCGTAGTCTAGAAAGCTGGGCGACGTAATCTCGGCCACTAGCCTGGGCGGAGTGGCTGCTGTCACGGTTCCTGTTGTCGAATATCTCACAATGGTACGGTCGTCACACGCAGGCTTAAACGTTAGGTCGTCAAACATGGCGGGTTCGATGACGAGGTGTGTTGATAGGTAGGTTGAACGAATGGGAAATGTGAGTTGTGGTGACGGTATTGACAGGGGGCTCGCGGTGGGCTGGTTCGATGACACTTGCATCGACGGCGGCATCGACGGCACTGAGCGGCGGCTCGGTCGTCTCGACGAGAATCGGCTGGGCACCATTAGAGAGGGTTCGGGGTAGGACTTGTTCAGGAACGAAGCGTGGCTCGACCTGAACTCGTCCGTCGGTGCGTATGAAGAGCCTCGTATCATAGGAGATCCTCGTCCAGTGAAGCGAGGGGACCCTATTTTCCACGAGGGAATGTCGATGTCAAGGACGGGGACCTTGTCGGGCTCCATGTCCTCCATCGTCTTCGGCCGTGCCTCTTCAACGGGCTTCGATATGATAACCTTGAACGCGCCATCGTCCATCTCCCTCACCGCACTTGACGGGGCGTCGCGAACAGTAGAATCGGATAGAGCGCGCCGCCGGCTTTGAGGGCCGACGCTTGACATCCGCCTCACGTGTGTGGCTGCCGGTGGAACGGGCGTCGACTCCCATGAACTGGCTGCCCCCTCGCTGGACGGCTCGTCCTGATTCTTATCGGCGACGAGGGTGTCTAGGCCGGCGGTACTTGGCGGGGTGATGGGGAACACAAAGTGCGGCTGCGGTGGTCGTTGATGCGCAGGCCGTATAGTAGGCCTGTAGTTGCACCCGTTAGCTTCTGCTCAACATGCCAACATAACGCAACAGAACTTGGCGCGAGGATCCGCACGAGATGTACGCGCGCCATGTAGTGATTGCCAAAGTATGGCGAGTCCCACCTGAGGTATATGCGGCCATTATTCCCAACGTTCGCGACGGTGAACTGCCTCCCTTCGCGGCCGGCAGAACCCCCGTCTGGCGTGATGTCGGGCTTCTCCCCCTCGCTATCCTTCCTAAAGCGCCACACATGCGTAGTCTCCTCCTGCGACTTCCGCTCGGTGACAGGGACAAGCGGCCTCGAGGTGCCCGACGGCTGTCGTGTTATCCTCCCACCGCGATTTCCCGCTAGGACCTCACGCCCAGCAAGGGGCACATTCCTCGCGAACCGCACTTCCTGCGGTGGGCTCTTCAGCGTTCGCTTCGTAGGGTCTCGCGGCAGTCGTGGAGCGCTCGTGTCTGTGGCGGGGTTCAGCGGGTGAGAGGCGAGAGGCTGGGCGGTCCCGGGGCCCTCCATGGCGACGGTTACAGGTGAGCAGAGCGCCGGGTGCTCGAGTTATCCGCTGCGAATAAGTCAGGAGACATGGGAAGTAAACGAAAGAGAAATGACCAGAGGTGTGAAGGGGGTAGACAAAAGACGCGTGAATGATCCAGCCTTGCTCGCCTTCAAGGACTCAAGAGCTCCGGCTGGCAAAACAAGCAACAAGAAAAAAAAATAAGCAAGCGTGTTTGCTCCCGAGGCGGAAAAGGAGAGGCTGGAGCTGGGGAGGGCGGGAGCGGATTCCGACGAGTGATTCGAATTCCCAATAACTTTAATCTATTGCGGGGAAGAGCGGAGCTCACTTACTTGACAGCGCCATCCATCTAACAATTGGGTTTCGGAGCAGGACAGGATAGGGAGGCAGCGATAGGGTTGGAATAGAGTAAGAAGGAGGTCGCCGCGCCTGTGATCTGCGAGCAAACACTGAGAATTATCTCGGTGGGACGTTGAGGACGTTCACGAAGAGACGGGGCCGCAAAAGGGATGGGAGGAACGAAGAATTGGGAGGGCGGCCGCCTAGGTTGGTGGCTGGCGTGAAGGGACTTGGAGAAAGGGGACAAAAGTATCTGGTTTGTATAGGAGGGGTAGTTTACAGGGTTCACAACCGGCCATAAAATGACGACGGCCGGAGGCGAGCTTGGTCTTCCCCACGAATCAGACAAAGAGTCCATGCCCAAGCCTCGTACCAAGGACTTCCTCTTTCGGACTGGGGGCTGCTTTTATACTGGGGTAAATCTGGCACTTTTGTCACAAGTACATTCTCGGCTCGTCCCACGGTCCACCTTGAGCTCGGCCGCCAGAGCTCCGCAGTACCCTTTCAGTACTTCAATGCTACTTGGCTTTGTGATGCTTGACCGAGCCCGCCAGCAGTACAACGAGTGGCCGAGAGCTGGCAACCAGGGCCGCTCGCTCGCATGGGACTATCTGTGCGTGCAGGTGCGCGAGAAAATCTCATCACCCTGCCCATTAAAGATCTCAGATCCCGCTTCATCTTATTATTTTCGGAAGTGGGTTTCGAGGCTCTTTGGTCTATCCGCAGTCCTTCGCAGTGCTTAGTGTATTGGCAAGGCCCGAAAGAACCTGGCGGAAAGGAACGGGATTGTGGGATCTCGCGTCGCCACTAGCATGGGCCCCTGCGCCATAACATGGTTTCCCTTTCTCTGAAGGATGGCCGGTTGCCCCATTCAGACGTAATTACCAAGGGGCTGGGTCGCGACGAAGCCCGGCTTACGAGGCTCGCAACGGGGCTCGGCGGGGGGCCAAGAATGGCCGCCATTTTGCGCTAGTGGCCCAGACAAACGGAAGCCAAGGGCATTCGCGTTCCTTCTCCACAGGTCTCGGAGTTTGGCAGGAGAATGGTGGCGTGCCCTATTTTGGCTTCAACGGCTGTGATGAGTTCGTAAGTCGCATGCCTATATCAGCCCTCTAGTAAAATGAACCCCCTATCCACCCGGATGATGCACCCTGTTTGCTATACCTGGGTTGCCCGCCCCCTTCCCGAGTCACACCTAATATAAGCCACGCGAATGCGACTTCCAGCCAATATTTTCCACAATGCTCTTACTTTTCTCCCTCGCATTTCTCTCCGGCGGGGCGGAACCTCGTGCAAACCACTGGACGCTAAATTCAATGGAACGATCCTTAATACAAAGGCGACAATTCGCTGCGACTCTGCACCGACAACGGGAAATTCCATCCCACGGGCCTGCTAATTTGGTGAGTGACAAATGTTCTCGCTTGCAGCGCTTCCAAGCACAGGCCTCCACTGTCACACCCCCCAGTAATTAGAGGCAATGTGCGTGGACGGGTCCCAGCGGGGGTGTGGTGACAGCGCTCTGCAGCTGGTCTGCAGGCTTTTGCATCGTGCCGGCATGAGGCCCTGGCCAATCTGCTGGGCTTTGCAGATGGGACGAGCGAGCGGGGCTGCCTGCCATGCTTCGAGACCCCGAACGAGAAGCCAAGGGCAGATCTGGTTGGCAGAGCCCACGTTGGAGTCCAGAACGAATGGGAGCCGCCCATTGACGAGTCCAACCTCGCATCTCCAACGGCCCTGATCGTACAAAGATGAGGCCGGCTCCGAGAAAAACGCATGAACACAACGTCGCAAGAAGCAAATATTGCCCCCTTTTCGGTGGCTAGGCAGCATTGGCCACCTTTGCCACCTTCACATGCTTTTTGTGATGCGATAAGAGCGCCAGCGTCTTCCCCGTGCTTCTTCCTCCTTCCCTTACTAGCGCGCTCAGAGGCAGGCCGCATTGGATCGTCACCTGCTGCTGACACCCTGTAAACGGGGTAAACGGCAATCTTCCCCCCACGCAGTCCATCGCGGGTACGATCCGAGCTTCCTTTCGTCACACGCCCCACTCGCCCAAAACAAAAGCAAATCTGCAAAGTAACCTCGCTAGATCTCCAAGACGGCGAAGGCGAGATCCAACCTCATGATATCGAGATCTTCCCTGCCTCTCCCCCAGGTGGACCCCACGCGAAAATATCTCGCCTTGCCAAGAAGGAGTGATCGCCCGCAGCTCATGACCTTCTGTCCAAGACAAGCCGAGACGCCGTTACATTCGCTCCGGTAGTGCCCTCCCAAGGAAAAGCAGAATAAAGTTGCATGCGCAGCCGGGACGCCTGTCCTTCATCGGGGCTCCCAACCAACCTTGGATGTTTCGCTTCCCAGTTCGTTTACGTTGCGCCGCCCCAGCGCCGTGAAACAACATCGACCGCCCTTTTCTCTTCCCATCCCCCGAGCCCCGCCCTCAGAGGCACGGCGCATGTCTTTTGACGAGACGGGGCTCCGCCGCTTGGAGCCCTGGACTTCCTCGCGCATATTAAAACCCACCCATTAATTCAAGGGTCCTTTCGTTTCCGGTATATTAACACAAGCCTGCCGAAGGGGGAAATCCCCAAACGGGCGTGGGAAAGGGGGAGCGCATGTGCTGCCTTTGGAAGAGAAAGAAACGTTCCGCTTTCCAAACGTACTTTTGTACTTTTGCCCCGTTCTTAGAAAATGCCTGTGTTTGGCGCCCAGGAGCAAGCGGGACGTTATTAGCTCGTTAATGACGAGCCGTGGCGGCTCAGGCTCTCAGTCCGGGGTAGCTCGGGAGACATAAGCCTGGTTTGTGTTCTAATATTGTCAGGGAGGCCATGAAGGGCGAAATCCAGGTAGGCCCGCGTTTAAGAGGTGCGGAGTATTTAACCCAATTAATTACGAGCCTTCCGTGTTCGGACCCCAACTCCGGCCGGGAGCGGCAGGAGGGATCCTCCAAACAAGCAACTGCCGCGAGGGGTGCACCGATCAATTGCGTCTATTCGTAATTCTCTCTATATCCGATCTACCTCCCCGTCCCCTTGGCCTTGAGGATCGCCTCCGCCATGGCCGAGACAAACTCCTGCTTGCCGTCGAACCCTTGCTTCTCCGCCTGCTTCGCTGCTGCGAGCAGATCCAGCACCGTCTTGATACCCACCCCCACGTTAAATGTCCGCTCGTCCATCTCCTGTGGCGTCGCTGCGCTATCCCGAATCTCCCGGCACATGCTGTTCACCACATCCTCAGGGTAAGACCCGCTCTCTTTAAGAACGGTGTACAACTCCTCTAGGGTGCGCACGGGGTTGACGCGCACGTCGCGCCGGAAGATGGTGTCAACTTCGAGGAGCTGAATAACCTGCATATTGGAGGTCGTGACCAGCGTGAGGAGGCGGCGGCCCTTGGGTGGTGGGCGCTTGATGAGGGTGATGAGCGCTTGAAGGATAGTGTTAGAGAAGCGCGGGCCGACGGGCGTATAGTCGATGAGGCCTTCGAAATCATCGAGGATGAGAAGGCTAGAACGGGTGTCAGTCGGTAGCGGGTGTTGGAGTAGAATAGGAGGAGCTTACCTGAGAGGCGACTTGTAGGCATCGGTAAAGACCTTGTGAAGGTAATCCTTCTTCGCAAAATCGTCACGGTACCCGACCATGTCGGCGGGAGAGATGACCTTTACAAAGGGGTATTCTGTCTGCTTGGCGAGGTGCCCAGCCAAGGCAGTCTGCCCAGCAGCAGGAGGCCCATGTAAGAGCACGCTCAAATGGCGGATGTCCTGGGACTCGCGCACCGTCGTGTAGTTGACCTGGTGGCTGTGGAAGAGCTTCTGGAAGAAGTTGGCGTTGAACTCGATGATGCCCATCGGCGTAAGGTCATCCAGGACATCATCCGCCACACCGAATGCGGGAGTCGTTTCCGCCAGTGCCTTCCTATGGATCGGGTCAGTAAAGCACACGGGGAACACTGGCAGGTATGAAATGCACTTACATGAAATCATCATTCCCAACCAGCATTTTCTCAACATCCTTGAGCTTGATTTGTGAGTCGCCGGTGTCGGTATGCCTCGTCATGGCGAACGACGTCGCCGCCCTCACAAGACCCGAAATCTCCGCACCACTGTAGTTCTTGGTGAGCTTGGCGAGCTGCTCGATGTCGACATCACCGCCAAGGTGGTTACTTTCTCTCAGCTTGCTCGTGTGGATATTGAGGATCTGTGCCCGGCCGAACTCGTCGGGAAGCGAGATCTCGAGGTGCAGCTCAAGGCGGCCAGGGCGAAGTAGCGCATCATCAATCATGTCTTTCCGGTTCGTCATTCCGATGAGTAGGATGTTGTTGAGCTGATCCACACCATCCAACTTGGTAAGAAGCTGGTTCACGATGGAATCGCCAACTCCAGTACCGCCTCCGGCTCCGCTACCTCTCTGTTTGCAGACTGCATCCAGTTCATCGAAGATGATGATGTGGAGGTCGCTTTCGTCACCCTTCTCCTTGTACTCCTTTTCGGCATCGGCAAAGACCTTCCGGATGTTCTCCTCCGACTGACCAACGTACTTGTTCAAGATTTCGGGACCGTTGATGACCTTTGGCTCCTTCGCGTTGAGGACCTTTCCGATCTGACGCGCGATGAGCGTCTTACCAGTACCGGGCGGTCCGTGCAGTAGGACACCCTTGACGTGCTGAATACCTAGCTTCTCCACGGTTGCGGGGGGGAATACACGAGACGCGAAGGCCTTCCGGAAGAGGATCGCGAATTCATCATCAAGACCGCCAATACCAATCGACGTAAAGTCAAAGTTGGAAGAGATTATCGGCTGCCTTGTGCTTCCGGTAGCCGAAGAGCGAAGCTTCAGCCCCGTGCGAGAGTCTCGCGAGTCCGAAGTGCATATTATCTGGGTCTGCGGTATCAGAATCCCACGGCGGGAGGGATCCGTCAGGATCCCCGATCCAACCCCCTGCTGGCCCAGAGCCGTAAGGCTGACGCTCTTAACAGCCATCAAGAGAGGAAGCCCGCGGCAATCCATGAGGATGGCCTGGCCCGGCTGGAGAACCTGGTCGCGGAAGGTTTGCTTGAATATGGTGGTGAGCTCGTCTTCGTCGAACACGTCGTCAACGCGCTTATTCGGAGACGCAAAGCTGACCTGGAGCTCGAGAGCCCCGATGTAGGCCTCCTTGCCCTGGCGGAAAGGGTCGTAGGGTGTTCCAAGGAACGTGTCCAGCTGGCCGATCCTTGTCCATTGCCGTTGCTTCTCGTTCAGGGCGATGTATCCGGGCGGGAAGTTCGGGATGCCTCTCGCGGCCACTACGAAGCCGGCCCCATCCCTGTTCTGGATGTAGACATGGAGGTCGCCCTCGCCGAAATCTCTCGGGCTTACTGCGCAACTACAGACTATCAGCAGGCGGAACGACGGTGGAATAGGGAGGGAGAAAGGGGGGAACAGCGTGCGCTTACACATTCTCATAGATGAGACTCGTCTGAAGAGCGCGATCCTGCACCTTGCCAACCTGGAGGCGAACTCCTCCACCGCCTCCACCGCTAGGCGGCTGCGGAGTCCGAGTCGGGATGCCACCGCCGGTTCCACCAGAAGGGTAACCGCCTGGTTGCGGCGATCGTCCCGGAAGACCACCAGGGCCGCCCGGGCCAGGAGGGAAGCCACCAGAACCCTTATACATCACGACTGCAACGCTCGGTCGAAGGTAACACGGGGAAAAGATGGAGGAAAAGGCTCGTGGAGAAGAGAGGTACAGGCGATATCGTGGGGACCTCGGTGCCTAGGTGTCGCGGGTCTTGAGTTGCAAGACGGTGCGAACAGTCGAGGCGAAGGGGTGGGGGGCACACTGCGGCTCAGGTTTCGTTGCTGTTTCGACTCTTGTAGGGGCTCAAGGCGCGAAACAAAGGCAGTATATACAGACGGAAGCGAAGGAATGAAACCCCGCTTTAAGATTACACTGGGAAATAACCAACAAAGAAGCCAGCTTGCCTTGCTTGGAACGACACGAGTATGCTTCGGTAGGTGGGAGGTTGGCGGTCGAGGCTCCGCCTCCTGTCTGGTTCGTCATCGGCCCCGCCACCCCACTCTTACCGCCTGCCGTTTTCGGCGATCGCTAGGTCGACGTTTCAGCTTCCAGGAAACTTCGGTGCGGCGAAACACATCAAACCCATGAATTACGGAAATGTGATCCTGTTTAAGAGACTATCGATCCGAAATTTTCAGAATCATTGTTGCGCCACGGAGTAGGAAAACCAGCTGATCCACGGCCGTTGCAAGGAGCTGAACGCGGAACCAGTTCTGCCCGCATATTGAAGCGGTGAGCTTCCATTGCGGGGTACCGCCCGACGCTTGCAGGGATGAGCGGCTGACACCAACTGAGAACATGTGCGATATTCTGCCCCACGTTGAATTCCGAGCTAAAATTATCACGGCGCTCCTGAGACGAGCCAGCACTCCCAAACCAGACCTTGAGCATTCTACCCCGAGGCGGGGCTTTTATTTTCACACTTCTCTTGATAGCTCCAGCCAACTTGGGTATAACCGCCGCAAAAATGCCGTCGGGACAGTCGCTCCCCCTCTCCCCTGCCGAGCTCGCCTACCTCCACACTTCGCTCTCCCTCCCGACGCCCATCCGCCCCGACGGCCGCAAACCCACCCAGTTCCGACCTCTCACTGCCGAGACCGGCATCCTACCAGGCACCAATGGCAGTGCTCGAGTCTGCTTTGCCGATGGGACGGAGGCCATAGTCGGCGTCAAGGCGGAGATCGAGAAGTCCGCCGACCAAGCATACGAGACGAGTGAGAAGCAGGAGGGTGGGCATGGGAGCTCTGGCGCGACTGAGTCGGCGGCTAGGAACGAGTGGCTCGAGATCACGGTGGAGATACCCGGATATAGAGACGATGACGCGACGACGGTGTTCTTGGCGTCTATGTTGAGCGAAGCGCTCGTCGCGGATGGGGAGTTTACGAGGAAACTCGTGATAAATCGGCGGTTCCACTGGAAGCTCTACCTCGATGTTCGAACCCTTCCCCCCCCCCTTTCCAAAACAAAATCCTTCTAATAGCTGGTTTGTTTTACGAAGCTGTCCTACTAACAATGCCGTAGATCTTCCTCATATCACCCCCCCTTTCCTACCCGCTCCCCCTCCTCTCCCTCACCACCCACCTCGCGCTCCTCGCAACCCGCCTCCCCCGCCTGAAGTCCGAAGGCGACGAAGACCCCATGTTCGACGACGACTGGGAGGCCTCGACATACCTCTACTCCCGAAGCCGCGACGCCGCTGGCACTCGGCCGCCTATAACGCTCCTTGTGGTCTCGATCGGCGGCAACATCTTCTTCGACCCATCCGGTGAGGAACTTGCTGTGGCAGACGTGGCGCTCGCGGTCTCCGTTGCGGAGTGTCCTAGAGAAGGAAGCAAAGATAAAAAGGAGGATTCTATGGATGTTGACTCGCTCCGCGCGCTGCGGTTGTTGGCGATACGCTCGATTGACCCGCCCTCGAGGCTTACACCGCCGGGGATACCCAATGCGGATAACCCGGCGACGGGGACTGGGGCGCAGGCGAGGAAGGGACCCGCGAAGGGGGAGGCACCCAAGGGGGTGTGGAGGGCGCCGGTAGGAGGTGCGAAGTTTAGTACGATACAGTTGATGGTGCAGCAGGTGTTGGAGGCCGGCGGCGTTGCGGATGATGTTCTCAACGGGATAGACGGTGTAGAATTGTCATGATACCAGGGCCGGGTGTGTTTCTCAAAAGCAAAATCGATACAGTCATAACTGCATATGATTCATGGATACCATGTGGCTCTCCCCGATATTACTATTCACTATCGATGGTACGAGTCAGCTCCGCCATATTGCTCCTACAAACATTTAATCCGGGCTCCTTCGGGAGCAGAGGTTACTGTCCCCACCTGCGATACCCAGCCGTTCACCTACCCCCCTAAAAGAAAAGCTAGGCCTCGGGCTTCATCGACAAGTCAATCGCAACTGGTTCCAGCCTCTCCTTGACCAACTTCGCCAACTCCTCCCTCCCTACCCCTTCCAGTGCCTTCCTGACCTCCCCCGCCGTCTCCTCACTCATCCCCTCCCTCCGATCACAATAAACATCCACCCCCTCCTCCGTAAAAAGCGTCTTCGCAAACCACGTAACAGCCCACCTCTCCACCCCTCCCCCCACCGTCCTCTCCCCCCAGCCGATCAGCTCCCACCGGCACGAGATGGGCTTCAGCAGCCCACTGCCGCGCCAGTCCCACACCGTTGTGTCTCCAGCTGCGGCCGTGTCGATACCCGAGATGACCTTGGTCTTGCGCTGGCCCTTGGACTGATAGGAAACCGTGTCGGTCACGCGCGGGTTGGAGCCGCTAGCGGGGTGGGCGCCGTAGGTTATGGTTAGGTTCTGGGCGGTGCGCCAGCGCTTGAGAGTCGAGTGTGTGACGGTCCAGGTGCGGTGGAGCCATTCGAGGGGAGGGGCGAAGGAGTCGCCGGTTTGGGGCGCGTAGTGGCGCGGGATGCGGATAGAGATGTCCTCGGACGTCATTGATAAGGCGCGTGGGAATTTCTTGTTGGTTTGGGAGGTTGGGGGGAAAATATGGTGATGGCCGATACTGGCGTGTTTGTTACCTCGTGGAGCTTAAAGAGCTTGGGACGATGACGATCTCTGACACGTCAGGAAACGTTTCAGGAATGGTCAAGGCGCCTTTCTTGGGTTGTCACGTCCTCAAAAATCACCGATCAACAAGTTGAAGGGAAACGAATAGTAAATTAGGGTATCTCAAGTATGCATATTTCACAAAGTCATCCATCATCAGTTCAATGACGTCGCCTCTCCTCGGTCGTGTGCTCTCTGCGAGGCGACGAGCTCCTCCGCCTGCGGTCGGAGTCCCGCCGTTCGCTACGATGTCTGCGCTCATCTCTATCCCCCGATCGTCTTTCCCCATCCTTCCGGTGCCGATGTCTCCTCTCCGCTTCCCTCCGCTCGTGCCTCTCACGCCGCCGCTGCTCCTTCTTTAGCTTCCGAAGCTCGTCCTCGCGCTCCTGCTGGGCCGCCCTCCTCGCCCTATTCACCTCCCGTGCTTTTGCCGCGCCATTCTTCATCATCGACAAGGGGTCATTAGCCGCCAGCCTATTGACTTCACGCTCCCGCCGCCTGGGATCCTCGTTCCCCCAAACATCTTTCGCCGGAGGGTTGAACTCGGTCGAGAGCTCCCCAGACGCGGTGTACCAGGGGTCCTTCGTCCCGTCTTTCCCGGAAGCGCTGGATAACCGCATAGAAAACTGATCTTCATATTCCCGTTTCGTCTTCGCTATTTCACGCTCCACCTTTTCGTTCTTCTCGGAGTTGCGACGGGCCTTCTCGTCGCCGAGCAGGTCAAAGTGCCCATCACGACCTATCAGCGGCGCCGAGCTCGACGTCCTCGCAAGCTGTAGAGCTGCATCCTTCGATATCTGGTCCTTCGCTACCCGGAGTTCGAAATCCGTTGCGTCCTCGCCCGGAAGCTTTCTCTTCTTCTGCTCTTTGTGTGGTCTGGTTTCCACATCCCTAGAGAGCTCAGCGTCACGGGCTCCGGTGCTGGGTTCCTCGATGGGCGGCGGGGCCTCGCCGCGGAGAATCGCAAGTCGGCGCTTAGCGTCATCTTCCTGCATGCGCTGCTCCTCGGCCTCCTCCTTGGCTTTCGCCGCGGCTTCGTCGCGGCGGACGCGGGCGATGTTGTCGGCGTTGTAGACGTTCCATGATTTCTTCCCTAACAGATGGCTGGAAGGAGTTAGTAAAACATGTGGGAAGAGGTAGAATTCGGTGAGCGGCTACGTACAGGGGCATGTTGTTCCGCGGTCCTGGGCTGTTTGTGGGCTTGATATCCTGGAGGTTTCGGCAGCAGAGTGCGCCGCATCGTTTAGCGATGGATATCATGAGCCTAGCCTGGCAGTCATAGCATGGTGGACCAGTTGATAGCAGCTGTGACGAACTTGTTTAACTCTGCAGGCCAGCCAAAAACGGCAGGTGGGACGGGCGGTGTGGGGCCTTCATGCGGGCAGAATCTCGACTTTTTTTTTTTTGGAGTCCCAACTCACCAGACAACAACAGAACATAGCCCTTTCTCAATTATGCCCCGAGTCAGTCTACGCCAAGGCCTCGATCGTGACGTCTATCAGCTCGTCCGAAAGTTCGAGGACGAGCAGGAGCAACTGGAAGGACGCCCATCGCGCCTGACAGTCACCACCATCTACGATTACATACGAGGCTCGAACTCGAGCCTGGGCCGCCTAAAAAGGAAGCCGCTTGAGGATTCGATAGAGAGGGCAATACGATTCAGGAAGCAGGACTTGCAGGACCAGGAGTTAGAAGCCGCCGCCGATGCCGAGGCTGAGGCTGAAGAACAGAAGGAAGCCCCTCCAAAACCGGCAGGAGACCTGCTGAATCGGCAGCTCGCAAGGCGGTGGAAGCTTGCTGAAAAGAAGGAGCAATCAAATGTGCCGGAAGAGGTAGGAGCCCATGATTCACCAAAGAAGATGAGCGGCTCGAAGAAGCGACGGTTGTCGAGGTCCCCCTCCGCCACGAATGTGGATCGAAACGGAACCGAATCACAGGCGAAACCCTCAAAGCGAGCGAAAGGATATAAGGGATACCATGTTCTGGATTCGCCCGATACGCCGGTAGGGGGCATAAGTAACATGGTGGAAGACTTTGAAAAGCGTCTGTGGTACAAAATGGCTCGATGCATGGACAAGGACGACCCCATGGACGGTGATAAAAGGAAACCTCTCATACAGTCACTATTGCTCTCTGGCCCCTTGGGATGTGGCAAGTCGACCCTTCTACAACACCTTGCATCCAGATGGAAAGTCCCTCTTGTCAGAGTAGATTGCAAATTTCTAGCGACCTCTGACAAGGTGGAAAAGAGCCTGTCAGACGTATACGAAGAAGCCCTTGCAATGGCGCCTTGCATCATCCAGCTAGAGAGATTTGATATGCTATGGCAATCACAATCGTCTGGTCAAGTTCAGCCGGGCGTCGCCGAGTTCCATGTGGAGGAGTTGTTAAAGCGATTATCGAAGTCGCAGGATCCAAACCGGCCGATAGCGATCGCGGCAACGACACGGCACCCGGAAACGATACCCGCCGAATTTTTCAAAAGCGGGTTGCTTAGGAAGACGTACACTATCAAGGCCCCGAACCCGGAAGCCCGCCTTGAAATCCTCCAAGTGCTGGGCGAGGAATATGGCTGTCAGGATCTGGATTACGCTCCGATAGCCCGTCTTACGCACGGTTACGTTGCTGACGATCTCGATGGTCTTTTCCAGACGGGTGCGATACAAGCGGAGGCCGAGGCCCGGCCCATGACGATTGAGGACCTCGAGCATGCTGCCAAGGACCACGTGCCGCACTTACGTCGAGAAGGTTTCAGCCAAATCCCCGAGATAACGCTTGACCAGGTCGGCGGGCTCGGCAGTGTCATTCAGCTCCTCCGGTCCAACATCATCAACCGTATTAAGAACCCCGACATCTACAAATCCGTCAAGAAGTACGCTGGTGTCCTCCTCTGGGGCCCTCCCGGGTGCGGTAAAACCTTCGTCGCCCAAGCCATCGCCAACGCGGCGCAGGCGAGCTTCATACTCGTCAATGGACCTGAGCTGTTGGACAAGTACGTCGGCGAGTCGGAGCGGAAGATCCGCGCGCTCTTCACCCGCGCGCGCGCCTCGACGCCATGCCTGATCTTCCTGGACGAGATCGACTCGCTCGTGCCGCGCCGGGATACATCGTCCACAGAGGCCGGCGCACGTGTCGTCAACACGATCCTGACGGAGCTGGACGGCGCGCGGGACCGCGCAGGGGTGTACGTCATTGCGGCGACAAACCGCCCGGACATGATCGACCCGGCGATGTTCCGTACGGGCCGTTTCAACCACAAAGTCTTCGTCGATGTCCCCGGCGAGGAGGAGCGCGTCGATATCCTGAAGACGATGTTCAAGTCGCGGGAGATCAAGTGCGACATCGCTGTCGCGGAGGAGGTGGCGCGGGACCCACGGTGCACCGGCTTTAGCGGCGCAGACTTGTCGGAGCTGAGCGATCGTGCGGTGACGATCTGTCTGGATGAGGCTCTTGCTGAGGCCGATGCGGGCAGCGCGATGGTGGAGCCCACGCTGACGAGGAGGCATTGGGAGATGGCGTTGAGCAAGCTGAGGCCTTCGGTCAAGGATCTGGAGATGTATCGGGCGTTGGCAGTCGCTGACGACCTGGGGGTGCAGTGACGGGTGTCTAGGAGTCCGAACGGACGCTGCCGTCCCTTAATCATAACCATGATCTCTTTCCTTGGTCCTCGATGTAATTCAGGCTCGCCAACAATGAGCATAGTCTGAGTAGTTGCCCACTTCGGCTTACCCTAGCTATTAAGGATGAACTTGGCCGGCACGTAAAAATCGTAATGGACACATTAACCCCAATGGCAGGGCAGCAGGGCAGGCCGTGCCGTTCAAAGTGCGGAGATGTATTCATTCACCATGATGTCCCCTCCGTCATATTCTAAAAGCCAAGTCTATTGTACAGTAGAACAGATCGCCAGTTCCGGGACGTCTAATGCAGGTTCGTGCGGATTACAAAGGTACACGGAAATTCTTTCCAGTTTTGGGGGGTGCTTAAGCAGTGGCTTCCTTGAGGTAGCTGTAAAAGGGGTTAGCAGACCGTTCAGTTTGAGGATCGAAGAGGGTCCCGACTAGGACATGGCCTGGGCCTCGCCAGAGGGGGCGACATACGCGATGAGGTCCTTCCTGTCCTTCTCCTTCTTGAGACCGCCGAAGGCCATCTTCGTGCCGGGGATGTACTTCTTGGGGTTCTCGAGGTAGGCGAACTACAAGTACTCTTTAGTATGCCGAACAGGGAAAAGCCCTTTCTTCCGCGAGACCAAAACGTCGTGGATGAAGTTTTGATGCTGCGCGACAGTCCAGGACCAGGTAGGCTGCCGCTTACGAGAGTGTCGTCGTCCCAGGTGACGCCCTTCTGCTTGTTGGCGTCGGTGTAGGCGTAGCCCTCGACGGAGCCGGTCTTACGGCCAAAGAGGCCGTGGAGCGCAGGGCCGATCTTGTTGCCGCCACCAGCCTCGACGGTGTGGCACTGCGCGCAACGCGTCTTGAAGAGGTTGGCGCCCTTCTTGGTGTCACCTTGCGGTTTGTTAGTTATTGCTCAAGAATCCGATGTGCGCCGCTGATTCCAGGATGCCTGGTGATATTGGGATTGAGGCCCTGAGAAGGGCGATGGGAGAATGGGAGGCCAGGAAGCTGGAGCGTCGCAGCGGGTGATGTAAGAGCCGAGGTCGGCGGGATAGTATGGCGGCCCCGTGGCTCGCCGAATCCCTCAATTTGCTCAAACCCCCAAATACCCTTCTCCCCATGCCCAAAGCCCTCAATCCCTATCGCAGGGTTCAATGCAGGGTGTTGCGCGGTGAACCCGGAGGTGTTCGGCTCAAGGGAATATGGTCTGATGCGCGACGCTCGCAAACTTTGAGGGATTACTTACCGCCAGCCATTGTGTCTGAGTGTGGGTAGAAAAAGAGGTATTAAGTTTAAAGGATTAAGAGGTCGGTGTCTCGCGACGAGGATCGTGTGTCTCGTTAAGATGTCGTTCGTGTCGTTGTGCCGTTAACGTAGGCTTGAAGTGAGGGAAGAAGGAAGGGGAGAGGGAAAAAAAGTTTTGAAGCAAGAATTGCGCAGGGATGAAATACCGTGTATTGCCGGGTATATTATTGGGTGGCGTAGCCTCCGCCGAGAGCCCAGGGAACGAGGAGCCACTCGGTCGTGGCGTGACGCACCAATGACAGCCGCCGTATTGCCAACGCTGGCGGGGACGGGAAAACTCGGGAAGCGGAGGTGCGGTCATACGGAGGGCTTCGTTTGGGGAACGATGCCGGAGATTCCCGTTCGCCGAGATCAAGATGACTAAGGGTACTGGGAGGGACCCGCCCGTGATGGCATGAGCTTCGATTTTTCTCTCGGTGAAGACTCGGGGTCGTTCTGTTCGCGACACGAGGACCCCGAAAGGCCCGAGGAACTTTTTAAGTTTCACTCCCAAAGGATCTTGCCGTCCGACACAAAGTGTCCATGACTCCCTCCTCGCGAATAGCCCTCACATCGTGGGAAGCCCTCCGGCACGCTGGAGTCCGGCCCCTCTCCACGACACGACAATTGGCGAAGAAGCCCCCCGCGCCGAAGCCCCCAATCTTGGAGAAGCCCTCCAAATTCAACCCGCCATCCCACGGCTCACGACGAACTACAAAGCAGCAGCCGAGGCACTATGGTGGGTCGCTGTCGAAGGAGGAGCTGGAAGCACAGGAGAAGAAGGACTATCCCACGATGATGGCGCCGCCAGGGACGTGGGCACACTACTTTTGGACGAACAAGTTGATCCACGTGTACATCATGACTGTATGTACACATGTGTTCTTGCACTAGGGCTCAGAGTAGGGGAACTAACGTGTTGTGCCGTAGGGAACGCTCCTCACGCTCGGAATTGCGACGTACTTCATGAACTTCTCTCACACCTCTCCCTTCAAGCACCTCCTTCCCCCCGTCTCGGATATGTGGTCGCAGCCTATCACTTTCTGCCGGACATGGATGGCGGTGATGGGGGAGCACTACAGAGACGCGAACCAGAAAGCGTTCGAGAGCCGCTCGAGGAACCTGGACGACGTGCTGAAGAGGCAGGCCTTCCAGAAGGCCCACGGGACGAAGAAGGGGCCTATGGAGAGGTACTTCGGGTTTGGGAAGAGGGATCCGGATGAGGCTAAGAATGAGGAGGGGGAGGGGGGAGAGACGAAGTAGTGGCCGGACGTTGAACGAAGTTGAATTTTCCGGGGTCAGGGACGTTGGGCTTCGCCGACCAGGAATTGTAACAGTAGAATAGATCATGACAATATCCAACCTCTTATGGACTACTTGGATTACTTGGTTCTATCCCTCTTCTCTCGCAGTTGTCACACAGCAAAAGCATGGCGTTATCATTGACAGGTTCAAGGGCTTCAAGACCATCTTGTACGTGTCATCTCCTACACCCTTCGCAAGGAGCTTCTATCCTGGGGGTGCTTGAACCTGTCGGTCCCGGTAGGAGAGCAGTGCGATCATTTAAGACTCCTATATCGGTCTTTGCGATCCCTGAAACTGGAGTTCTGCAGGCAGATATGGATTCACTCATGAGACAAATTACGTGCATGAGCCCATGTTGTAGTACCTCACATCACAGCAAGTACCGCTTCGGTGCTTTTTGGTCCGTGGATGGCACGTGCACCTGCAAGTATCCTTATCGATAAGCGCAGATCTGAGCGCTCGCACGACACTAACCCAACTCAAATGACGACAGAGCCCACTTCCTCCCCCCACCAACCAGCATACGGACACCACAACACTCTTCAAGTCCCTCCATAGCCTACACCAGACAACACTTGAAGCGAGCAGAGAAATTTGGTCGCTCTGAAGCAGAGACTGGGGCCTAGGTTCTCGACGGCGCGCCATAATGGGCGCGAACTCGAGCAAGGTGACAGCCCAGGACAAGTCCGTTCTCCACCCCTCCTTCCGCCCTCCTACGCCCCCCTTGCCGTATCCAACCTGACGGTTCATCCAGGGCCATCCTCGACCTCAAGATCCAGCGCGACAAACTCCACCAGTATCAGCGTCGCATAACGACCCTCACGGCCAAGGAGACCGTCGTCGCGAAGGACCTCCTGGCGCGTGGCGACAAGCCCCGTGCGCTGCTCGCGCTGCGGCGGAAGAAGTTCCAGGAGAGCCTGCTGGCCAAGACAGACGCGCAGCTAGAGCAGCTGGAGGCGCTAACGGCCAAGGTGGAGTTCGCGCTGATCCAGAAGGATGTCGTATTTGGGCTGGAGCAGGGAACCAAGGTGCTGGGGGAGATACACGCGGAGATGGGGGGCATAGAGCATGTGGAGAAGTTGATGGGGGAGAATGCGGAAGCGATTGCGTATCAGAAGGTTAGGCTTCGCCCCCTATTCATGGAGCTACGCAGGCCTTTGCCTGCTCATCCCGGGATATCCATTGCAAGCGCAAGGAGACGGAAGAAATGATAACTGACCCGAGCAGGAGGTAAGCGATATGCTAGGCGGCCGCATGAGCGCGCAGGATGAGGACGAGGTGGAGGACGAACTTGCGGCACTTGAGGCCGAGATGCGTCCCACGAAGCTGCCCACGAAGCTCCCCGAAGTGCCCGACACCGAACTGCCGGAACACGAAAGGCCAGCTCCGGCGAAAGAGGATGCACAGCCCGCACGGGCACCGATGCTGGCGTCTTAAACGCCGCGACCTTGATTTTGGTTCATCTTTGAGCATTTCCGGCGTTGGGTATATTGGACTGGCTACATACATTTTTTTTTTTCTCAGCTTCACGGAGGTTTCATACACGTCTTATTTTGCTTATAGAGCGTTCACGTTTCAAGGGGGAACTATTTCCCCTTGGCAGGCTGTGTCTGCGAAGAGACGGTTTCCGGTTATTAGATGGATCTGATTTTAGTTTACTTGTCCGCCCCGTATTTTGCGATCAGCTTCTTCATAATAGACATCGCCGAGCCGCGGTAACCCCCTCCGAATAGCGCCGTATGGTTCAGATGGTGATACCTACCTACGTAAGGATATGATAGTTATGTCGGTAAAGGTGAAGGGTACTCACAGCTCATATAGCAGGATCCTGTCTTCCCATTCTTCCGCCGGCTCACTCTTCGGTACAAGCTTCCCGTACTCCTTCCAGAAAGACGACCCGAACCCGCCAAACATCTGCATGATCCCCAGCTCGTACTCTGAATGCCCGTACACGGACGACGGATCATACACCACCTCCTCAACGGGCCCCTTCCCGATCCTCCCCGCTCCGTGGTTCCCCGCCCACAGGTCCCCATGGATAACAACGGGGTATACCCCTTTAAGGTGGTCGTCACCCAGCAGACGCGGCACGACCTCACTAATCACGCGCCCAACAGTCGACGTGAGCCCCGCGTCGGCATTGCCGTTGCGCTTACACTCCGCCAGGATGGCCCCAAGCCTATTCTCCGCGTAGAAGTCCGCCCAGGAGGCCTTCCACCCGTTCGGCTGCTCCGTCGCTCCGCAGCACGTCGGCACAGGGAAGCCGAACATGGGCTTGTCAGAGCCGGGGGGCGGGGGTGCCGGGGTGGTGTGCAACTTGGCGAGTTTCTGGGCGAGGGATGCGCCGGTGGGCGAAGAGGTGTGGGTTAAGTCTAAGAAGTCGGTCGCGAGGAAGTGGCGGTTGGAGGAGAGAGGCCCGTGGGCGTAGGAGCGGGGAGCTAGTGAGGGGACGACGTCGTGGAGGGCGTTTAGGGAGGCGTGTTCGCCTGGGTTGGGTGTGAGTGAGTGGGAGTTATGCATCGGTAGGTGAAAGCAGGCTTACCCCGGAACATGGCCTCCGAGTCGGGCCCGCTCCCGGTCTTCACAAAGAACTTAGACTCCTCGCCATCTCGGAAGCCGGTGACCTTGAATGTGGAGGCGAAGCCCGACCCGCCATAGCTCGATATCTTGGCTGTGGAGGGGTCAAGGCCGAGGGCCTCTATCAGGGCGGGGTCGACGCCGGCCATTGTGTGTCTGCGTGAGTTCTTGGCGGTTCTTTGATTGTCTTCTCCCAGTCCTCTTGTTTCCCTTCGTATACTTCGATCAGGTGTTAGTGAGCGGAGGACAACCGGAATCTGAGGGATGAAGGCTGGATCTGTGAGATGTTGCTCAGGAGGGGCAGAGCGAATTACATCATCCCGCTTTACGTGAGCCTTATTGTACGTGTATTTGCACGTTAACATACCTTTTCCGGGTGATGTCAACTCACTCGGTCCACTGACAGCAGCCTCAAAGACTTACATGAACCGAAGACTTACAGAATGTTCTACGATCCTCGCTTTCACATCCTCACCCAACACCAAAACAAGACACCCGGTGGTATATAACGCCTATTCCACTGCAAAACTGCCACGACTAAGAACAAAAATGAAGAAAAAGAGAACACCCCTCCCTCTTTCTTTCTCTCAAGTAAAAAAACCAGGGAAAAAAAAGTAAGGAACAACCGAAAATGCCAAACAACATGACGCCGGTAAAACTTCGTCCTCGCTCGTCACAGACATGCTCCATTGCTTTTAGGATGATACCCCACTGAAAACTGACGAAGGAGCCCTTTTACGCTGCCATCCATCCATTTTGCATCATCTGAACCATCGCTCTATGCCGCAATGGCGTGCAGGACCTCATCCGCAGAGCTCCGCACAATGCCGCCCGTGACGGGGAGGCTGGTGCACTGCTCGAGGTAAAGATCAACGTCACGCGCTGCCTGACGACCCTCGTTAATGCCCCTGAAATGCGTTAGCTCATATGTCCACACTCGAACGGAGAATAGAGAGGAGGGGTCCACTCACCAGACGATAAGCGACTGGCCGCGCCGGCAGTCACCCGCCGCAAAGATGCCATCCACATTCGTCGCATACTTCCCCGGCGCCGTCTTCACGTTCTTCCTCGCATCCTTCTCGATCTCGTCTCCCAGCACCCTGTCCTCAGGCCCCAGGAACCCCATCGACAACAGCACCAGCTCGGCGGGGAAGAACTGCCGCGAGTCCTCCAGCTTCTTCATATCCCACCCGCCGCTGGGTGACCGCGTCCACTCCACGCGGATCGTGTTGATGCCCTTGACCTTGCCCGTGCCGTCGTCGACGAACTCCTCCGACATGATGCAGTACTCGCGCGGGTCCTTGCCTGTGTGCTGCGTCACCTCCGAGTGCCCGTAGTCGACGCGGTAGACGCGTGGCCACTGGGGCCAGGGGTTGTCGCGCGCGCGCTCGGGTGGCGGCTGCGGAAGGAGCTCGAAGTTGACCACCGACTTGGCGCCGTGGCGCACCGAGGTACCGATGCAGTCGTTGCCCGTGTCGCCACCGCCGATAACCACCACGTTCTTGTCCTTGGCCGAGATGTACAAGCCGTCCGTGAGCTCCGAGTCTAGGAGCGACTTGGTGTTCTTGTGAAGGAACTCCATGGCGAAGTGGATACCGTCGAGGTGCCGGCCCTTGGCGGGCAAGTCACGCGCAACGGTCGAGCCCGTGCAGATAACCACGGCGTCGTGGGTGTCCTTGAGACCCGCGAGCGTGACGTCCTCGCCGACCGCGACGCCCGTCCGGAAGATGATGCCCTCGGCAGCCATGAAGTCCGTTCGCCGCTTGACGATACGCTTGTCGAGTTTCATGTTGGGAATGCCGTACATTAGGAGGCCACCGGGGCGGTCAGCCCTCTCGTACACCGTGACCGTGTGCCCGGCCTTATTTAGCTGGTCCGCGCAGGCCAGACCCGCGGGGCCGGACCCGATGATGGCGACCTTCTTGCCGGTGCGGACGGCGGGCGGCGTGGGGACCATCCACCCCATCTCAAAGCCACGGTCGATGATGGCGCACTCGATGGACTTTATGCCAACGGGGTCTTCGATGATACCTAGAACGCAGGCGCCCTCGCAAGGGGCGGGACACACACGGCCGGTGAACTCGGGGAAGTTGTTCGTCATGAGCAGCCGGTCAAGGGCGTCGCGCCACTGGCACTGGAACACAAGCTCGTTCCACTTGGGGATGATGTTGGAGATGGGGCACCCGGTCTCGGACTGGCAGAACGGCACGCCGCAGTCCATGCACCGCGCCGACTGGTACTTGAGCTCGTCCTCGTCGAGGCGCGTGTTGAGCTCCGCCCAGTCCTTGGTGCGCGTCTTGGCCGAGCGGTACTTCTCATTGCGACGGTGGTACTTCATGAATCCCTTAGTCTTATCGAGCACCAGTGCTTTCTTCTTCTCCGCCGCGCCGTCCGTCACCATCTCCTCCATGTCCTGCAGTTTGGATGCCTTGTCGCTCTTCTTGTGAGCGGGCTCAGGGGCCGGCGCGGGCTGCTCTTTGACGCCCGCGGCGTCAGCGGCGGCCTTGGCGGCTTCCTCTTCAAGGACGCGCTTGTAGTCGACGGGGAGCACCTTGACGAAGCGCGGGAGGGCCCTATTAAAGTCGACGAGGATGCGGGCCGCCAGCTCGGAGCCAGTGTAGTGGTGGTGGTCCTCGATGAGGTTGCGGAGGTAAGAGACTTCGGCGGGATCCTCAACGGGGCCGGCCTCCACCATCTCGGCGTTGAGCTTGGCCAGGAAGTCACGGTTGACGTCAAGAACGTAGGCGATACCACCAGACATGCCCGCAGCGAAGTTGCGGCCGGTGCTGCCAAGGACCACAACCCTTCCGCCGGTCATATATTCGCAACCGTGGTCACCGACACCCTCAACCACGGCAGTAGCGCCCGAGTTCCGGACCGCAAACCGCTCGGCAGCAACACCGCGGAAGAAGCACACTCCACTGGTGGCACCGTAGAGGCATGTGTTACCGATGAGAATGTTCTCCTCCGCCTTGAAGACAGCAGAGCGCGGTGGGTAGATCACAAGGCGGCCACCAGAGAGGCCCTTACCAACATAGTCGTTGGCGTCACCCTCAAGCTCCAGCGTAACACCCGGCGCAAGGAAGGCACCGAAGGACTGGCCCGCCGACCCCTTGATGTTAACATGGACGGTATCCAGCGGCAGCCCTGTCTCGCCAAACCGCTTCGAGATGTGGTACGAGAGCGACGTCCCCATAGCGCGGTCAGTGTTGACGATATCACACTCGATGCGCGAGGGAAGTCCCTTGTCCAGAGTTAGCTCCGACTCGGAGATGAGCTTGTTGTCTAGCCGGACGTAGAGCTTGTGGTCTTGTTTCCGGACGTTGAACGTCGCTACACCCGGCCGCAGCTTGTGTGCCGGTGTGAGAAGGAGGCTGAGGTCGATGTTCTGCGTCTTGTGAGTGCGGAGGTCGTCGCGGACGCGGAGGTACTCGGCCCGGCCAACCATCTCGTTGACGGTACGGAAGCCGAGCTTGGCCATGATGGCCCTCATCTCGTTAGCGATGTAGTAGAAGAAGTTTATCACATGTTCCGGCGAGCCGGCGAACTTCTTCCGGAGCTCCGGGTCCTGGGTTGCGATCCCGACCGGGCAACTATTCAGACTACACTAATTGTTAGTACTTATTATCAAGAGTAAAGACTGAAAATGGAGTGAATAGTGGATTAGGAAGGGGTCAGGTTGTAAAGGCTTCAAAAGAGCCATGATAATGACTCAGGAGGTGGAAGGGGCTATGATCTCGATCAGGGGCTGGAAAGACTGAAAAGGACTAGAAAACGGGGAGACTTTCTGGCACTTTCGCATCATAATGCACCCCATGGCAATCAAAGGCGCCGTGGCGAACCCATACTCCTCCGCGCCGAGCAGACAGGCGATGGCGAGGTCGCGTCCGGTCCGGAGTTGACCGTCCGTCTGCACGACAACACGACCCCGGAGGTCGTTGAGAACAAGCGTTTGGTGCGTTTCGGCGAGGCCGAGTTCCCAGGGGAGACCAGCGTACTTGATACCGGTCCACCGGGAGGCGCCGGTGCCTCCGTCGTGGCCGGAGATGAGGATGTGGTCTGCCTTAGCTTTCGCGACACCGGAGGCGACAATACCGACGCCAACTTCCGAAACGAGCTTTACGGACACACGTGAGCGCGGGCTCGAGCACTTCAGGTCGTAGATAAGCTGTTTCAGATCCTCAATGGAGTAGATGTCGTGGTGAGGAGGCGGCGAGATGAGACCCACGCCAGGGGTCGAGTGCCGCGTACGGCCAATGGCCTTGGAGACTTTGTGGCCGGGCAACTCTCCTCCCTCACCGGGCTTAGCACCCTGCGCCATCTTGATTTGGAGTTCGTCCGAGTCGGCCAGGTACGCGGACGTCACGCCGAAGCGGCCCGAGGCAACCTGCTTGATGGCAGACCTCATCGTGTCGCCGTTGGGCATCATCTCGGATCGCTCCGGGTCCTCACCACCCTCACCCGTGTTGGACTTGCCGCCCAACCTATTCATGGCGATGGCGAGTGTCGAGTGTGACTCCATGGATATGGACCCATAAGACATGGCACCCGTGCAGAAGCGCCGCACGATCTCCGTCCACGGCTCAACCTGGTCGATGTGAATCGGCTCCGCGTCTTCAAAGCCGAAGTCAAGAAGGCCACGCAGGGTACAGTCCTTGATCTTCTCGTACTCAATCCGCGAGTAGGCCTCATACGACTTGTCGTTCTTGGTGCGCACCGCGTCCTGGATGTTGGCGATGGCACCCGGGTCGTTGATGTGCGGCTCCCCGCCGTCGCGCCAGTGGTACTCGCCCGATTCGGGCAGCGACTGAATGGCGGCGGTGTACCGCGAGGGGAAGCCGCGCTCATGGAAGCGGAAACCGTCCTCAGCGAGGTGCGCGAAGGTGGCGCCCTGGATGCGCGACGCGGTGCCGCGGAAGCAGCGGTCAATGACCGCCTCGTCGAGCCCCAGGGCTTCGAAGATCTGGGCGCCCTTGTAGCTCGCCAGCGTGGAGATGCCCATCTTGCTCATCACCTTGAGGATTCCGCCATCGCACGAGTGTTTGAAGTTACGGATCAGCTGGTCGTCAGTGAGGGGCTTCTTGATGAGGCCCTCGCGGTTGAGCTTGAGGATGCACTCCATGGCGAGGTAGGGGTTGACGGCGTCGACGCCATAGCCCATGAGGACGCACATGTGGTGGACTTCGCGGGCCTCGGCGGTCTCGACGACAAGCGCGGCCATGGAGCGCCACTTGTTGCTGACAAGATGGTGGTGGACCATTCCGGAGGCGAGCAGCGCGGACACAGCCATCCTGTCGGCGGAGGTGTTGCGGTCGGACAGCACGATAATCTTGTCCTGTGCCTCAATGGCAGCCGTGGCCTCGTCGCAGATAAAGTCAAGATGCTTCATGTAGCCCTCGACGCCGCTCTTCTTCGGGAAGGTGAGGTCGATGGTCTTAACTGTCCAATCGGGGTAGACCTTGTGCATGCTCTTGAGTGAGTTGAACTCAGGGATGGACAGGATCGGGCTGGGGAGCAAGAGGCGGCCGCATTGAGAGCTGTCCATCTCCAAGAGGTTGCCCTGGGGTCCGACGTAGCAGTCTAGTGACATGACGATGGACTCGCGGATGGGGTCGATGGGCGGGTTGGTGACCTGCGCGAACAGCTCACGGAAGTACTCATAAGGTAGACGGGGGAGCTGCGAGAGGCACGCCAGGGGTGCGTCGTTGCCCATGGAGCCAAGAGCTTCCTTCTCGTCGGAGGCCATGGGCGCGAGGAGGAGTGTGACCTGCTCGTAGGTGTACCCGAAGGCCTGAAGCAGTGGGTCCTTCTGGAGAGTGGTAGCATCGGGCTTGGCCGCGAGCTCCGTGTTAGTGACAACCGACTCGTAAACCTGCGGCAGGGTAAGGAGCTCCTTGTCGAGCCACGCCCGGAAGTCCTGGCGCGTAGCAACCGCAGCCTTGAGTTCGGAGTCATCGATGATGCGGCCGGCTTGCGTGTCGACGAGCAACATGCGACCGGGCTGGAGGCGACCCTTCTGGATGACACTGTCGGGCTCAACCTGGATAGCACCAACTTCAGACGCGCAAATTATGCGGTCATCATCCATGACGTAGAACCGACATGGGCGGAGACCATTCCGGTCAAGGTTGGCACCACAGTACCTCCCATCGGCAAAAGTGAAGAGCGCGGGACCATCCCAGGGCTCCATCTGGCACGCAGCCCACTCGTAGAACGCCGCCTTCTTGGGGTCCATGTTCGTATTTCCCTGCCACGCCTCGGGAATCATAAGCATGACTGCCTCTGGGAGGGAGAGCACGCCGTTGATGGCAAGCAGCTCGAGAACGTTGTCAAAGGCAGCCGAGTCAGAGCCGCCCTCCTCGACTATGGGGTACAGGAGCTCCAACTCCTCGCCGAAGACGTCAGATTGCATGACACCCTCGCGCGCCCTCATCCAGTTCTTGTTCCCGCGGAGCGTGTTGATCTCGCCTGGATATCTGTGTAAGCGCACGCGGGTCTCTAAACACTAAACTAACACAAATGTCACATACCATTGTGGGCAGCCCACCGGAGGGGCTGGGCGCGGTCCCACGAGGGGAAAGTGTTGGTCGAGAAGCGCGAGTGCACAAGCGCAAAGTGCGCCTCGTAGTCAGCGTTGACGAGGTCATGGAAGTACTCATAGACCTGTACAGGCGCCAGCTGGCCTTTGTAGACGATGTTCTTGTTCGAGAGTGAGCAGAGATAGAACCAGTTGTGCAGGCCAATGGTGTGCGTGGCCCTCTTCCGCAGCACGAAGAGCTGGATCTCGAAGCGCCGTTCGTCAAAGGTCTCAGGGTCTGTGTTCGCGGGCGCGTTGCCTGTGCCGTAGGCGGAGGATAGCACTACGAAAGGCTGCATGATGACTGGCTCCCTCGACTTGGCGGCGGGGCCGAGGAGCGTCGAGTCGACGGGAGGCCGCCTCCAGCCGAGTATGCGGAGGCCGAGAGACTCTGCCATCTCTTCGAACTGGCGGATGGACTCCTGAAGGGTCTCCTCGTCGGGCTTGAAGAAGAGGTTGCCCACGGCGTACTGGCCCGGAGGGGGCAGCTTGATGTCCTCCTCACGCTCAAAGTTCTTGACGAAGAACCGGTGGGGAATGGAGGTCATGACTCCCGCTCCGTCTCCGTCTCGTGCGTCTGAGCCCACCGCGCCGCGGTGGGTCATGTTGCAGAGCAGATTGCGTGCTGAGGTGTGTTAGTAACTGGTTGAGATCGACCAGATTTTAGAGAACTTACCATCGCTAACAATCTTGTGACTCGCCTTGCCCTTGATATGGCTGCGCGCGTGTTAGTGAAGCTCCGAGTGATATAAGTGGGACAGGCATACCAAGCGAAGCCGACACCACACGCATCCTTTTCGAGGTTAGGGTCATACAACCCCCTGGATAAATCCATTAGCCCTCCATTATATCAGTAGTATTTTGTGTTCTATAGGCAAGGGAGCCGCACTGCTTCACCGGGAGGGCGCCAGCCCAAGACTTGTTGTTCTCATCCTCCTGGTACTGGTACGGGTGGTACTCTTGGTTCTGGGCATCAATATGATCTTGACGGTCATCAAAGTCCATAGGCAGGCCCATGATAGGCGATTATACCGATCGAACTTGACGACGATTGTCGTCAAAGGTCAGTGACGATGTTTGCGTTGTCGATGAGTGCAGCGAGAGCAGCCAGGGCCGCTCTTGCAACGCTGTGGACTCGGCTGAGGAGGGATAGTTTGTCAGTATGGGAGGTGTGTTTGTTATTCAGGATGAACGAAAATAAAACGAATTCGTTGAGGATGGGGTAGGGTTAAGGTTGTGGTGAGTATGTGTGGGGGAAGGTTGAGTGAAATGAGAAGGAGTAGCTTGTGAATTTGAGTTTGAGGATTGGTTTGTTTCTCTGAAAGAGAAACTCGTGCACGGATTCCAAGTCCTTGCACTTCCGATTCTAGAATGAACAGGCAGCAGACCGTTCCTATTCATGAAAATGTGCCTGGTGGCAAGTTGCTGCCATGACTCCTGTTGTACTTGGAGCGACTTCGCCAATGCCCTTGAACATGTATTCAGATACCTGCGGGACAGAGACCAAGGAGGACCGGATCTGAGACCGGAGCTTGGCACTTGGGATCTGCCGTGGCACGATGGGCGCGAGTAGCGTAAACTCTACCAGCCGGAGAGCGCATGAGGAGAGAACGCTGGTGCACCCGTTGCCCCGAGATACCCGAATCATGTGTTCGACATCCCACTCGGAAGTATAAAGTTCATCGACAACTCAATTCGCCTGAAATCGCGAACTTCGCGCCGGGCCTCGCCAAAAGTTGGCTTGTAGCCACCGAGGGGGAGATCACGACCACTAGCGTGCGACCCGTGTGACGACGTCCGGGCTTAAACACCCTCTCACGAGCGCCGATGACGAAGGGATGATACAGGATAGGGCAAGGTTGTAGGCATTGAAGCAGGGAAGCCAACTCACCCTTATTCGTGGTTGTGTGACAGTTTATGCTTGTAGTATGCTCGTATGCCTGGGCCAAAAGGGAACATGCAAAAGCTCCAATTCGATTAATGTCTATGGCAGTGGGAGGGGTTCGGCAAAGGGGGAGGGAAGTAAGGGAAAGGCAGCTCCGGAGGAGAAGGGAGGGATGGAGGAGGGTTTTATTCTGGCTCCTACACCATGAAGTGGCATGGAGTAGCGAAAGGCCAAGAACAACGCTATATTCCCCGAAGCTGGATGGGGGGCTTCCCCCGTTTACTCTCCAGACCAGCCAATTGGACGAACTACACGCAAAAGCCAGGCCATGCTGCTTCACTTCTCACATGCGACACTGGAACCCCCCTCTCGCTAGGTATACCCACACCCATAGCCAGGCTAGTTCGCCGAAATAACCCACCCGAGCCACTGGCGCCGGTCCTCGCATGTTTCTGGTCCGAAGTTAGCTTATCTCGAGGTTCCGGCAAACCGTGAGGTGGTTGTGTGCAGGCCGAGGCCCCATGCCTTGTGGGGGTGCACCGATTGGGGGAGAGGGGTGTGGGAGAACAAGGGGAGAAGGGGGTGGGTGGCGAGATGGGCGACGTCATTTTCAGCGTTGCGGTCTACCGAAAGGGTAAAGAAATGCACTTAAAAGAAAACCCCGGACAAGGGTCTTTGGCTGGGGGATCCGCTGGGGGTCCATGAGACGCCAATCATTTGGAGTCTATTACCACTTTGGACTCGAAGACTGCTGACGACCCGCTTTATTTTCGTCCTTCTCTCTTCCCCCTACCCTTGGTCTTGTTGGGTCCTTGCCATACCTCGGGAGGACAGGAACAGCACTTGTTGTCTACCTAGAGGTAATCTGGACCTGATTTTGCAGACTGCTGCTCGGCTGATGCGGTTGCGAATGCTATAGAAAGCGCCTTGAGAACCCTTGAATTACTCGCATCTTGCGAACTTTTTCAGGTATTAGAGCTCGTGTTGCCGACGGCAGCGACTCCGCTGACGGCGATGATATGTCGACCCGTTTCTCATCGGTACGTGTAAGAGAAATAATAGTCCCTGCCGGCCCTCGCATGGACCGGCTGGGCGGATGGCAGGCTCCCAGCTCCAACTCCACCCCACACCTTTCCAGATGCGCAACGCCTCGATCCCTAACTGCTACACCCCCCCGCCTGTCTTGGATTATCTCCGCTACCTCCTTTCCGCCTCTTGCCCCCGATGGAGCTCCGGATACTGCAGCAAATCAGGAAGAGGGCTTTGGAAATAAGGGCTGTCCGATGTCGCAGCCTCGCTTCTTCCCCGCCTTCCAACTATACACGCCCCGGATTTCGATGACCCGTAGTGTAGTTTACGTGGAGACCTGCGAGTGCAGGAGGCAACAGGAGGATCTCACCACTGGAAGTGGGACGCCGAAGGATTGGAAAAGCTCCATGGATGCGGGCGGTTAGTCCTTTGCCTTCCACCGTCGGTCCTAATTATTGGAGGCGTACCTCCTTAAGTGAAGGCGTTGCGTCCCATTCATCGAAATCATGCTGACTGAGGGACTCGTGCTCTCGGCTTCACAGACGCTGTGCAGCGTCCTACAGGGGCGTTCTGAGAGAGAGTAAGAGGCTGGCCAATGGCGCCGCCATGACCCAGGACCCTTGCATCTTGCATCCTTCCTTCTTAACCGGAGCCGCAGGTATGCGAACAAATGCGGATGGGCCGCCCGACGGAGCTGCAGCGGGTCGCGCGACCCCACTCCTATCATGGACGTCCGGCCGACTGTCAGAGATTCGACAAAGAGAAAGTTTGGGGGGCGGACCAATCAGCGGGCACACCCCGCCACGCATGGTTCTTATCTCGGGCCAACCACCAGGCACCGCCGTCCCATCTTGAGGTGACTGACGACCTCGTCTTAGGAGGGGCAGTAGTGGCGAGATTGTTGAGGTGTGTGGCTTCTTGTGTCGCTGGCCGTCCTCGGGTTCTGCGGAGTTGAAGATGACTCTAACCGCTGGAGATGTAGGCGCATTGGAGGTTCTAATTGGCTTCACAGCCCTATCAAGCTTCAAGCTCAGAAGCCCTATAGAGGGAAGGCGTCTACTGTGGCTAACTGCTCGACTGATCGTGGGTCCATCATGGTGCCCCCACGTTTCAGTATCCAATGCGCGACCCTCAATTTCTAAAGACAGAAGAAAATTACGGGGGAATCTCTGTAACACTGTAGCCATGCCATCCATTCTCGTCCGGAAGCCCAACTCCGCGGGCCTTCACCAACCTCGCACCCGGGTCCTCTTCGTCCGGGCCACCGAGATCGGATTTGGGGGCGGATCTGGCTTCATGACCCGGGAGATCTGGCCAAGGAATACTCCAGACACCCCAGAGAGCGGAGATGGGACATTGCGACCTGGTGTGGGTAGCGCCATACCGTGGGTAGCGTGGTGCGCCCGTTCCGAATATTCCCGAACGGGACGCTGATAGTGATAGGGAACCAGGGGCTGTGCGGGCCAAGCTTCGAAAGCGTTACTGGAAAGAATTGAATAAGGCTAACTTGCCGGGGGGGGGGGGGCGAGCGACTCTCGGAGGAAACCTTATTGCCGAAGGGGGGAATAATCAACTCTGCGCGATGGTGTTGGCCTGGTCTCGTCAGCTGGCGGCCTTGATGGATAGAGCTGTTCCCTAATTGCAGACCTGCTTTCTGGTCGTCAGTCGCGACAGCGGGCCAGTTGCGCCGGATGTTGATAATCCGAAGATTACACGAGAACACCAGGTAATTACCTAATTCGGATAGTTCAACGCTCGACCGTTTGGCCATCGTGATAATATTGTGCCCGACCATCCCTCCCCGCCCGATCGCAGACGCAATTCCCCAATTCAACAGGATATTTTGTATTTCAATCCTTCAAAATGATGTCCCTACTCCCGGACCTAACACCTCGGGATGTGAGTGAGATCGCAACCCGCCGGTCCCTTCCCAAAACTTAAATGCTAACAGACGCGTCGCGAATAGCCCCACTCGCTGTGGTACACATCCCCGCGAAACCCTTCCTCTCAATCCCCAAACCATGACAACAACCCCCAGAACCAACAGGACCCGAGCCACCGCCGCCAAAACCATACGGCGGACCGATCGCCCCTCGCGCGCCTACGGGCCGATGAGCAGTACGCTGAGATGCGGCGCGTCGCTGCGCAGGACTTTGGCAGCACGTGGCTCAAGCCGGCGGGCGTTGTGAAGACCCTGCACCAGATGCGAGAGGAGAGGCGCGAACAGGAGGAACACCAGGAAGCACTAAGGCGTGAGGCGCTGGCACAGGAGCTGGCTGAGGCCGAGGCGGCGGGGCAAGGGGAGTTCATGGGGGAAGATGAGGGGGTTGGGGATGTGATGCTCGATGGTGCGAGAGACCTAGACGACGAGATTCCTGAGGGGAACGACCTGGATATGGGCTTCGGAAGCTCGGATGATGAGGATGAAGATGAAGACGCGGAAGATGGGAGGGTACAGGTCCAAGACGAGCTCGTCACGGCTGGTATGCGGCGCACGGGCGACGCCTTCCGCGAGGCGCTGGCTAGGGGTCACGCTGAGCCGGGCGAGATGTACGGCGCAGAAGATCTTGACGAGGAAGGGCAGGACAACATGCTCGACGAGGAGGACTTCATCCAGGCGGAAAGCATGCTCGAGGGTGGCGAGGACCTCGACATGGAGGCGGATCTCGACGACGAGATACCCGAGGCCGAGCTGAGCGGCTACGAGCACACGGACTCGGACGCGGAGGTCTCGAGCAGTGAGGAGGACTACGCGGAGATGAGGATGGGACAGAGAGTTATGGGTCCGCCGCAGAGCCCGACGATGAGGGGGAGGGACGAGAGAAGTATGGATCTAAGTAGCATCCTCTCAAGAGATGAGAGTAGCTTTGTGGAGAGTAGCCCCGCGATGAGGGGGCCGCGGAGGCAGTGAGAGGGCTGTCGACTGAGGGAATGGCGACGGCATTGGGAAGGCGTTATAGGATGGTCAACTGTTTCTATACCCCGAGAGTATGGCGGGAGTTCGGTGCCTTTGGAGAAGCGGACTATGCATGGACAGCGTTTTAAGAAGAATGGTACATGGTTTTTCATTATTACAAAGGGTATGTAAAGCCAACAGAGTATGGACGTTTTCATCGTGACGGGCTCGGAAGAATGCCCCTAACAAAAGAAGGGGGACAAAGGCCCCCTGGAAAAGGGTACGGGATAGCTCCGTCCTGTCAGTGTTTTTGCGCGCCCCATAACGCCTTGCATCGATGCTGTCCGCCCGGTCTATCCTGACCTCTTAAAGAACGTAGAAAGGAGGGCTGCCAAGTGCGCCACTTTGCTCTTACCACCCCGCCGTTTCGCGCACCTGGCAGTCTCGCAGTATGTCGTGCCCATGCTCGTATCACGCCCTCCTATCCGCCGACACCATCCGAGAACATCCCAAATGCTCCGTAGCGGTTGGTATCGTAAAGGGACATATTGACCGACCACAATAAGCGGCCGGGAGATATGTGAAGCTCAGAATAGCCAAACGTATAGGAAGATGAGTATCACGGCCACGAAGAAGCCGAGCCACACCTTCCACGGGATGCCGGAGCGCTCCGCCATGACTAGCATGCGGTTCATGGTACCACGTAGCCGTACGCGCGTGTTGTCGAAGCCCTCGTTCATCTTCTCGGCGAGTGCCGAGGATTCGCGGATCTCGTCGCCAATGGCTGTTGTCATCTGAAAGCGGCAGGCGTCAGCGGAGAGCCCTGGTAAGGTATGGACGGGGACTCACGTCTTTTAGGACCCTGACTTTGCCTAATATCCCCTCGACTTGCTGGTCATTCTGGCTCTCGAGCTCGTTCAGAACCGCGTCGCTATATTGACCCCTGCGAAAGTCAACACCTGACCAGGCCCCCATATATGCCACCCTCAATCCTACCACGCCTCCAAGAACCTGTGATGAAGGGTAAGGCGTCGGCTCACTTCTTATTCGGCGTCGCAGGCCTGAACGTGGACCCCGGCACCCCTAGGTTCCCTACGCTCGACGGCGTCGCTGCCCCGCTGCCGGGGTATCCGTAACCGCCGTACCGGTTCGGACTCGCGCTCACGGGTCGCCGTGATGCCTCGCCGCCGTCATAGCCCGCGAAGAGGGCGCTCCGCGGGTCGCGTTGGTGGAGAGTCGATCCAAATCTAGAGACGGTGGGTTAGCCTGCGTGTTCGATCGCACCGTTGGTGGTGATCACAGTGCCTGGGCTGTATCGCGCGAGCGGCAGTGTTCAGGCGGAAAGGGATCTCGTGTGGTCGGCGGTTTTGAAGGGGTCGAAGACTGATGGCGGCGAGATGCTGGTGCCGCGATGCGCGATGTCGGGCATCGTTGGATGTATGTTGGGGTGGCAGGGATAATCTCACCTTGACGACATAATATCTTTGTGCGCCGCCTCGACTTGTAGAATCCTCGTGTGGGATGCAAAAGAGGCGAGGAGAAGTGTAGAAACTGAAAGGGACGTTCGCGATGTCGAAAATTCAAGATGCTCAAGCCAGGGTGTTATTAGCGTTGCAAGGGTAAGAAACCTGCGCCCCTGTAGGGTACTAATACGGGAGAATCAGGTGGTGCTTTTCCACTGGGGATTCGCTGGCTTGTGACTTGATGGGCGGCTGGGCCCAGGTACCTCGGCACTTAGTCCACTGAGCCGCCACCTTAGTGGTCTCAGAGACTTGACTCCATTCAAACGTCGAACTTTGTTGAGCGGGAGAATACGAAGGGCGCCTATGTGATGGCCTCGGAAGACCACAACACGAGGTAGCATTACCGGTTTTATGGCCCGGTTGGACCTGTTTGAGTCCGTTGAGATACGAAGCAACGGATGCCCGTTGGGTTCTGCAAGTGGAAGAACCTTCACCTTGTCTCGAGTGTAAATTAAGGATCTGATACCCCGGATAAGTCTGGGGTCCAGGGGCCTTCATGCAAACAAGCATTTCGCAAATATCCTGTGGATCTTAAAATCCCTGGGAACTTGTTTATCCTCAATCATGCCCTCTTGGGTCGGGGCAGAACTGGCTTACTCTCACCATACTTTATTCTCGTGGAGGTCTGGCTACTACTGAGGTATATGAGAGAAAAGTATCAATAATGAGTAAATTGCATTTCATAGACCTCATTCATTTTCTTTACGCATAACACCGAACAAACATGCTCAACACATGCGTTCCAATCCCTAGCAGTCCGCCGCCGCTCCAAAGGTCACGGAATCCTCCAAGCACGCCAGACCAAGCCCAAGCCTTGCGAGACTCGAAAGCCGATTCGAAGAGAAGTTGGTTAACTCAGTCCTTCATGCTGACGTCCTCGTCGGGGGCCTGGAAGTCCTCATCGTCCTCCTCGTCCTCGTCGGCGGGGGCGGGGTTCTCCTCCGCCGCTTTGGCGAAGTCGATGATGCGGCCGCGGGTCCGGCGGCCGCCCTCAATGATGTTGCTCTGGTCGATCTCGTCCATGCCGTCATCTTCCTCTTCCTCGCCTGCTGCAGGTTAGAAACGCGCTCGTCCCAATGACCCCGCGCACGGCGCTGTACTTACCACCTTCGCCACCCTATAATTTGCTTAGTTAGCCGAGGCTCCATAATGGGCACGCGACGCGGCGCGTAGAGAGGTTCTAAGTGGCACGTACCTCGTCGTCCTCAGCCTCATCCTCATCGTCGTCGTCATCGTCATCTTCATCCATAGCGGTGTCGACGGGCTGCTCCTCGGCGGCGGCCTTGCCCTTGCCCTTGAGCTCCTGGGCCTCCGAGCCAGCGGGGGCGGTGTCCTGGGGGAGCGTGGTTCCATTCTCAGAAGTCATCGTGGCGTCTTGTAGAGTATGACCTTGTAGATTGAGGGGTAATGGGTAAACTTTATGGAGGTTATGAGGATTTAGGAAAAAAGTGCGTGAGAAGGAGATAGGGGGTTGGAGGGAAAAAGGTGCGAGGTTTGCCAATTGAGTGCTTCAGTGGTGGTGTTAATGTTGGAAGGTGCGAGGGTGGAGAGAATGCAGCAGGCGGTCTGCTTTTTTAGCGCTGCCACCTCGAGGCCTGCAAAGTCTAATGGCGATTGCTCGCAGGCAGACGTCCCCACGGGCAACCGCGCTAGGCTTCTTTGGTACTTGCCATTTCGAGTGTTGCCCATATTAACCGGCGATTAGCCGTACGTACAGGTTGCAACGGAGCATTTGCGGACTGGCAGGTTTTAGGAACAGCCCCGACGAACTTCGTTACGCCTAGACGACTTGCAGATATTCGCTCGGAATACCCGAGTTAGACGTCGTTTAATTCGACGGGTTTAAGCTCACCGTCGCGAGCAACGCTCACCATGAGGGTCACCACTATCTTCTCCGCCCTCCTCGCGGCAACACTCGCAGCTGCCGACCTCGCCAAGGTCTACATCCAGCCAGTCACGGACACCGCGCCCGCCCCGGCGGTCCTTGCCGAAGTCCAATATCAGCCCTCCGATCCCTCCGCCCCCGAACTAACAAACTACGAGCCCCCCGAGCTCCCGGAGGACACCCAGCTCGTCCGCGTTGGCCTGTACGACCCCTCCGCCTCCGCCTGGAGCGCCTCGTCCGTCGCCTCTGTCGAGAACTTCAGCAAGGGTTACGCGCCGGTCATCACGCTGTCTGTCGACGGGAAGGGGAGATCGGTGGGCGCGAGCGTGAAGGGCGTGGTGATAGATGCGGGGCAGACGAGGGACTTTGGGCCAAGCGTTGTGATTAATGTGAGTGGCAAGGGGCCACAGCCGGAGTTGAATAAGCCGGTTGTGCTGTCGCCCGATGGGCGGAAGCCCGAGGATGAGGAGGAGAAGACGTTCTTGCAGAAGTGAGTGGCTCATTCCATAGTGTTCTGGGGGTCTTGCTAACGGCGGCTTTTTTAGGTATTGGTGGTTGATAGCTACGGGTGTTCTTCTCCTGCTCACAAGTGGTGGAGACGGAAAATAGACATAATAGACTGATGCATTGTTTTCGCGTTGACCTCGTCTGCTACTGCGTCGTAGGTGCTCCTGTTGTCTAGTCTAATCCCAAGACAGATCCTCTCGGGAGACCCGCTTGTATTGCAACCGCTGGCCGACCTGGACAAACCATTATGGAAGCTACATGGAGAACTTCATTTTTACACGGCGATTTAAGCGAGATAGATATCGATCAGGTCCCCGTGGTCTCTACACCTTTCCCACGTCATGCGCCTCAGCGGGAATACTCATGATAAAATGGTGATTAATCTCGTGTATATACCAACACCTAATCAAGCAGCCAATATCCTTTGGCTACGGGGTATGGCCCTGGATCTGACCTGTGACATCATGCCTCTATGTCCCCTGCTACTCCGTATGGACCGAAACCTTTTGATGCATGCCCTATCCCTCTCCTGAAACTCCCGAAACGAAATACCAACGCCTTGCGCGACTCCCTGAGACGCCAAACTCGAGAAAGACGAAATGTATGTATGCTGATGAAGGCCAACGGACCCGCAACTTGTGTCGCGCGGGTCTACGACTAAATGCGGCCTCAGTTGTGAGGCAAACGAGAAAAGAAAGAGATCATATCCACGCAGGGGCACAGCCGGTTACCGGGCTTAGGTGCCGGCATTTACGAGTCACTCTGAAGAACCGCCGGAGACGAATCGGCTAGAGAGCTTGTCGACCCGTCCATCTTGTTGGCGGACGGGCTTGATGCGGACTCCTCGAGGACATAACCCGGACACCGCTCCACCAGGCCACGGTAATACGCCACGAGCACGTCCGGGTTGGGCACTATCTTCCAGTCGACGCGATAGAGGAACTCGAGCTCAAGCAGCTTGAGCTCGGCGACGCGCACGCCGCCGACTTTGGCGTACGTAGCATTATTCCAGAACGAGTCGGAGAGGCCTTTCGCTGCGACGGTGGCGGCGGTAATGAGGAAGCGGTGGACGGTAAGGGTGTTAATCGTGAACTCGGGGTAGAGTGCGCAGAGGCGATCGATGTAGTAGACCATTGAGAGGAGGAGAGGAGGCGTGAGCGTCGCGTGTCGGGCCAACCTGTTAAGATAGTCGACAACTGAAATTCCCGGCGCCGTTCTACATTCGAGCGTTAACAATTTGCCACAGCATATTGGGGAAAAGGTCAGGCCATCGCGTACCTTGAGTGGAATCTTGTGAGGTTACCCGAACTCAGAGCCAGGCCGTCGTTGGTTTCGATTAGCTCCGAGACCATGTGGGCTATTAGGATCACCATGTCTTCGACAGTGCAAGTCTCATATGCAAGTGGAAGAGTCTTCGGCGCTGCTGGTAGGGTCTTGGGCCTCTGAGCCGGTCGATCGGGCCCTTCCAGAGCCGCATGGTCGGCGGCTTCGCTCTGGGATCCCGCACTGAAAGGCGCGGATGCGGGAGAATTGGCGCTCCGCTTCGCAGAATGAGGCTTGCTTTGCGAGGACTCGGACCGGCGCGGCTGCTCGGACGCCGACGGCGGATTCGCGGAGTCGTCGGAAGGCTCGACCGGGACGATTATTTTCTTCGCGGGATCGACGTGTGTGGAACCATTCGCTATGTTGGTACTGTTCTCCTGCGCACTATTCTCCGCGCGCAGTTTTGAAGGCGACGCCATGGAGCCGGATGTCGCCCAACCCGGCGTCAAGGAAGGGGCTACCGTGGGCGACTGCGATGCGAGGGAGTCCTTCCTGCTGCGGGATCGCTGTAGGCCCGGCGAGCTGTGGAGTGAGGATCTAGAGGAGGCGAACTGGAAGGCTCGGGGAGACGCATTCTTGGCGTCGCTGGTGAGAATTGGAGATGTCGTCAACATGGTGATGCAGGTTCATGGTCAGGCGCGGGGCGGGCAGTGGGTCGGCTGCGAGGGAAAGCCTATCCTTCGAGGCGGGGGCAGGTCGGGAATATAAAAGAGGAATGAGGGACGGGGTGGGCTTCGCCCGGGGGCGGCATGACAGACTCGTGCACTGCGCAACGTAAAGCGCTACGAGTGGCCGACAGGAGGGCGGTCAAGCTTAAAGTGGACTCCCCAGGGAAGCACAGCGTCTTGTTTGGGCCCTCTGGTAAGGATATGTGCCGGATGTTGTGGGTAGGCAGAGTGGGTGTGGAATGGCGCCTTAACGAGAACGCTCACCGAAGGGTCCATGAGGGAGAAAAAAGGCGAAAGCCCGGACGTTGGGAACCCATGTCAATCCTGTACGTACCGTGATCGATCTGGGCGATTTTATTGGCCAGGCTTGGCCATGCCGCTGCCGAGCCTGAACCCAATTAAGAGGGGTAGCTTAGTCATGGCCGCAGAGGCAGGACCTCAGAATCTCCCAAAGACGCTAGTCGAATCACGGGGTCAAGCACTTGATCCTCCTGTCAATATACCCGTGTCGCCGTCATCGAGCGATCGACTAAGACTGTGTATTAGCGCAACGGCTATTCCGGGATCACTCATGGTCCCTGATCGCGCGCCTTCCTGCTGCCCCCGCTGGTTATGCCTTTGCCACTGCTTTCGCTGCTATTTTCCAAAGCGATCGTGGCAATTTTAGCCGTCATACAATAGCAGGAGCCCTTAGTCTGTAGTCTTGTCTCAACTCCTCACTTTCCTTAAAAGTAATAGTGTCTTGGAATGCGCAAGTTATTTCGTCGTAAAGCTCCCCCCTTCTATTTCGGACGAGCTGTCAGCTCCTGTCCAATTCGCCCCATCTCTCGAGGGAAACAGAATCCGACGTAACCTCTCGACCAGCGGCTTGAGAGACTGATATTCCAGAGTGAATTCCTCTAGAGTGGTACGGAAGTTCTCAAGCTCCACGTCTAGGGGCTTGCGATTCGCGAAAATGTTCCAGTCGGCCTCTACTCTATAGCCGAAACTTGCTTGTCCCGGGCCCGGGTTTCTCTGTGTGGTTGGCTATGATTGCCTAGAGAAGACATCGAAAACTCAAGGTCATGCCGGTAGGTATGACGTTCGTCTTTTAGGACATCAGTAGCAATCAAAGGTTTCGTACCAGCGATTGATTTCTAGGGTTTCGATTCTCCGGTGAGCACAATCCTGGAGTCAAGATATTTCAGATGGTTTTTCGGCCCTGTCCCATATCGGCCATCCAGGATGTAATTATGTTTCTATGGGATCTGCCCTGGCGGAGGATCTTCGCATTTCGGTAGAGCGATCGGCAATGCTTGATAGCATCACAAAGCACTTGAAGCAAACTCTAACAGGGATTGGAATGCGTGAAGGGGCCTACCGACGGAAGAGGTCAGGCCACAACTCAGGCAAGGATGTAGTTTCGAAAGAACCCGCCAATTTCATGTATTCGGCGAGATCCACCCCATGATTCCTATACAAGTACCTGGAGGTCGCTGCTTGTGGACAGGTCCATCACCCTCGCGGAAGTGCCCCCCAGCAAATTTTCTGGATCGTCCCACCGGAGGCCTGAACGCAGATCTGCCGTAATTTCTACTTCCTCGTAGTAACCGAGAAGGATAGCACTCCAGGCACCTTTTTTCCTTGACTAACTTCAGAGACTTGTCCTCGGAATCGTCCCTCATCTGCCGCACTTAAACTATAAGACGTAGTCCTGTTGATCTGATTCAGGCTTTCTGACTCGGTAGCAAGTCGTCGCGGCATTGAAAGACTGTCATGGGTAGCAATCGGCTGGCTTTCGAGATAGAGCTCCCCTAGTGAGGGTATCTCAAGGAGCTCGCTGTCAAGAACAACGTAGGTACTTAATTCATCTCTCTGAACAACGTCCAGCTTACCAAGCTCTTTGTCCGTCATCCGCTAGTAGCTGGAGATGAGAGTGAGAAACAGAATGAAATCTGTTTGGATATCGAGAGAACGTTGCTGCTGTATAAGCCGGATCTATCAAAGACCCAGAGGTAGACCAGGGTCCCACGTATGTAAAAGCCACATAAGAAGATCCGCCTAGGTTGATTGGCAACATGTGCCACGCAGACCGGCAGAGATGTAAAAGCCCGGCCTGATAAGACGTGGAAGGAATTGTAAACCTACCCGATGACCTGAACATAGTCCCATCCCGTCTCGGCGTCAGAGGCTGGCAGAGCGGGTCTGGTTAAGAGGAGACATGCGTGTTCAGCACCTTCCCGCTCAGGTTATCCGTTGCTTCTGGACATAAGCTACGAGCCTCGAGCGTCTTTAGGCTCCCATAACACGAAATCAGAAACCTTCGTAGAAAGTTATGGTGCCGCTGTTAGGATCTCTAATGAAGCACCACGCGGGGGGTATCGAAAGTCGCCCAAGCGTTTGTGGATCAATTCCTTCATGGGCTCAACATGTGGCCGTCAACGTTGTCCAGAAGTTCTCGGTTGCCGGGTGTGGAGAGAGAAGGGGAAGCGGCTGGCGGATGGTTCACGCCCATTAAGCGTAGAAGAACTGATTAAAAATGTGGATTTTGAGAAGATCTGTCGTCGCTGCTGTCAGAGTCCTTATTATCCAGTCATCCGCGTTGGAGATGGCGGGTTTTGGTTCTGCGGCAGTGAGCCGTCGCTTCCCGATTCAGCCACCGCTCGGAGCCTCACCTAAATTCTCCGCCAGAAGGGCAGGTGCTGATTTCTGGGCTTGTATGGCGTAACGTACGCTGGGGTCTGACAAGGCGAAATTATCATTCACGTCTATCAACCCTCCAACTGCTTCACCCGTTCCTGTTAGCTATTTCCCCTGCTCTGGCTCTCTTGCATCTGGTCACGGTCCTCCTTGTCTTGAAGATACCCAGGGTGTCTTGAGCTCCATTATTTATTATTCATCCGTCCAGCTGCACTCCTGCAGTTGCAGTCGCATCAGCCGCCACCACAAAAAGAAAGAAGCGACACAGACGTCACGTCATTATCATCTCTCTGTGCGCCTTTCAGCAGCAACGTGCCGACTTCCCCAGCCATCCTCGCATCGACGAGCCCGTATCGAGTCGGCCTCCTCGAACTACCAGCGCCCTTGGGCCCTTGACACCTCGCATCCACCTTCACGAGCGACATCGCGCACATGCCGAAGCTCGAGGCGACTCCGATACTCGAGCAGTTGCGCTCCGCAACCACATACGCCGAGCAGGCTGACGCCCTGCGGTCGCTGAAAAATGACATAGTCGGCCACAGGCAGAAGAAGGAGGCGTGGGTTGCCGCCGGCGTGCTGGAACCCGTGGTCAAGATCCTCTCAACCTCCCGAACGCCTGGCAAGCGGAATGGGAAGGAGTCGCGGTTCCAGCCGGGCTCCCCCGAAGCGGCGGAGGAGGAATCGGTAAAGATACAGGCCATCCAGGCATTGTCGACGTTTGCAAACGGTACGTGAGGCTGCTCCCTCGTGTTTGCGTGCACTGGCCACACGATAAGCTTCCGGGCCGCAACTAACGTTCCTCACTAACGCGCTTTGATTTTAGGAGGCCCGTCATTCCTGGCTCCCATCCGCGCGGCTGGCGCCATAGGGGCTATCCTCGAACACATATCGCCCTCGACAAACTCTCCCCAAATCGTCCATGCCTCCCTTCGAGCGCTGACTGTGTTGGGCCATGCCTCCGCCAGCACGGCATCAAGCCCTCTTTCCGACCTACAAGCCCTCGCTGATAGCCTTTTCGTTCCCGCACACATACAATCCCTGCAGAGCATACTGACTTCTTCGTCACCGGATAATATCACGCAGGCGCAGATCAACCTCGCTGCGGGGCTTGTTGGTCGGCTGTGTAGGGATGAGACGCATCGCCATGCTCTTGCGAAACCGAGTGGCGTTCTCGACGCACTAGCTATGCGGCTCGCGAGCTTCGTGGTCGCGGACGGTTTTGTATTACCGGGTGCCGAGCGCCTTCTAAAAAGCGACAGTACTGAGCGGATCCCAGAGCCTGCGCCGCGGTCAGCCAAGCTTGCCCCGGTCTTGCGAGCTATCGGGACTATAATCTTGGACTCCAAGTACAGCGCCTACGCTCTACTCACATCCCCTGCTATCCTCGCCGTCTTCCCCACTGTCCAATTCAACCCTCCGCCAGCGATGCGGGGGACGTGGCAGGCTATGGAGAGATGGAGTGGCAATGAGAATCTAAACGCGATGGACTACCTCTTACCGGCGATTCAGCCTCCTCGGGGTTCCCGCCGGCCGCGACAGAAGTCTGTCGAAGCGAGGGATAATAAACCCATCCCAGGAACTTCAGTACAAGGTTCTCTGCCTCAGTCTAACGGGCGTGTCCAGGAGGGAGCCAGTGAATTGGAGGAACCAGAAAGTGCACTCATCCCGTATCTTATCTACCTGAGCCGCTCGTCGCACGATGACATGGTCAGGCTCATGGCGGTTGCAGTTCTCGTCCCGCTGATGAAAGCTGGCTTCGCCACAAACCCGGTCCGGGAGTCTACGGTAGCCCTCTTTGTCGTGCCTACATTAGTACAGCTCATGCGCGAGCATCTGGACAAGCAGTGCCACAGCAACTCGAGCCCGTCAGTAGACGAGCCGACGAAGGAGTCATGGGAGGTTCTGGAACGCGCCCCGGCACTTCTTGACCGGCTAATTCTTGACAACGAAACCCTCCAGAAAGCTGCTTTCGAGTGTGGTGCCGCCGAGACGCTGGCCAAGCTTCTTCAGGAAGCATATAACCCGGCAGTGTCAACGCAACCGAGAATGTGGTCGGCCCAGACCGACACAACAATGGACTCAGACGAGGGCTCTGCGAGCTGCCGACTCGGGCAAGACGGCGTACTACCTCTCCTCCTCCACCGCACCAGGCTACGAGAAAGCGCGCTTAAGGGTATACATGCAGTGGCGGGGCAGGACGAGTATCGCAAGGCTATCGTGGACCTCGACACCGTGCCCTACATTGTCGAGTCCCTCCTCCAATACCCAGGGAAACCCCTGCCGGCTAAGGAGCGTCAAGCGGAGAAGCCGTCTGAAGTCATTACACCGGGCTATGGCGAGAACCCTTGCTCTGTGATCATCGCGGCGTGCCAGGTGATTCGCATGCTATCGCGGGCCATCAGTGTACTAAGAACGGCTTTGGTGGACTTCAGCGTCTGGGTTCCGATCCTCAAGTTCATGCGACATCCCGATGTCAACGTTCAGATCGCGGCAGCCGGAGCCATGTGTAACCTCGTTTTGGAGGTTAGCCCCATGAGAGAGGTATCACATGCTTCCCATACTGTGGTTCAAATTGCCTTGACTAACACGTAATATAGCCCTTGATTGAGCAAAATGTTATGACGATTCTGTGCGAGCATACGCGTTCGTCGAATGCAGCACTGCGGCTGAATGCGTTGTGGGGCCTGAAGCACCTTGTCCTCCATGCGACACCCGCCATGAAGAAGTCGTGCTTAGAGGAACTAGAGCCCGGCCTGTTGGTCCGCCTCATCTGCGACGACACCGAAGACAATGCTCTCGTGTCCTCCAGGGCCGGCGGCGAGAGCCTCGCGTTTGATCTGGACGACACGATGGACGAGGACGTGGACATGCAACAGTCTGAGGAACGGAGAGGTTTCGTCTTCGGAACCGGCGCGGATGAGGGTTCCGGGCGGGGCCGGTCGCGGCAGGTGGAAGAGAGGCTCTCGCGCTACCGCGAGTCTGAGGTTAACCCAGTAGGGAAGGCTCGTGAGGACGATCTGGCAATACAGGAGCAGGGCCTTAACTTCATCCGGAACCTGATCATGGGCGAGCATCCCGACAATAGCCGGCAAGACGGCTCGCCGGAGACGACGCAGTTAGTTGACTACCTGTTCAGCCAGCTGGGTCAGGATCGCTTCTTATCCATACTTGAGTCGAAGCTACGCCCTAAGGTTACTCGACCGTTTTCTAGGCGCAACAGCAACCGCGAGTCGCGCGTAGTTTACCCGCAGCCCAAGATAATCGAGGCGGTGACCTACATACTCGTGCACATGGCGGCGAGCGCGCCTAGGCACCGACAGCTGGTCATCTCGCAAACCAACATGCTGAAGCAGCTGGGCACGTACTTCGGGAGCAAGGACCCAGAGGTACGGGCGGCGCTCTGCCACCTCGTGACGAACCTGACGTGGCAGGAGACCGCGATGGACGCGGCCGGGTGCAAGCAGCGGGCGCAGGAGCTCCGGAAGCTCGGGTTTCTGGGCAAGGTGGAGGGCCTGCGGGAGGAGGACGGCGAGCTTAACGTGCGGGAGAGGGCTAAGAATGCGATGTGGCAGATAGAACAGCCGCATTAGGGACGCGCAGACATGGAGCGGGAGGCCATAGCCTGCCGCTGGAAGGAGCACTTCATACGGCGTATGTTTTACGAGTCGGATCCCGCTCTGCAGTCGGGCGGCCGTATGCGCGGTTTCGGGTGGTCCTTCCTGGACGCGATTACCGCAATGAACCAGACTCGGGGGATGCGGTATGTGCAGCAGTCCTTTCGCATGTGGGGGTATTAGTTTACGGCGAGTAGACTTTGTGTACTAGATAGTTGTAACAGGCGATGGCAGCGGGTAACGAAACATTAGGGTTGTTCTCAGCGATTGTTCGGCCACCGACTTGTGACTCCAAGTAGGAGTAATCTACGACGCTCCCATCCACACAGCCTTGGTCAGAGAATATTGGGAGTTGCCTAGAAGTAGATACAGGTCACAGCGGGGAGGGAGACGAAGAGCTGAGAATAAATCGTGTTAAAACAAATCAAGGGGTCGATACGAGGGTAGCTACTGAAAAATTATCAACTCCATAACCCAGCACCAGTCCCGAAGGATGCTCAGACATGAACGTGACATGAAGTCGTGAAGATCACCTCCCGCATTATGGGTTCTCCAACGACGGGTCCCCGTGTTCCCAGACATCGCCTTCCCTCCTTGCCCCCCCCCTGCGAGACCCCAGCTAGAGCCCAGCATAAACATCTCCATTAGACCCGTTCCCCTCCATCCCCCACAAACTCGGCCACAACAAGCAGGGCAAAACAAGAAAGCAGATCCTCCTGCGCCAGAAGTAAAAGGAGTATAAAGCGGGTGAGGGGTATCCCTTTCATACCAGCGTGAATCGTAGTCTGGCCGTTTCCATCATCATAGAAGCAAAACGAGAAGAGAACAAGAAAACAAGATCCCATGAACCGGACATCGCTCAATCCCTCTTTTCCTTCATGGAACGAAAGGATAACACCCCAATAGAAGCGCAACACCTCAGCCGAAAAAAATGAAGACAGGCAGAAACTCATGGGTGGAGGACACCTTCAGCGAAGCGCTCAGGCCTGAACACACCGTTCTCGCCCTCCGAAGCCTTAAACTGCGCGGGGATTGCGGGAACATTGGGGATCCCCCTGTTCGCGTCCGGGACGACAGAGAGGGGCATCTTCCTAGGCGACCTTGTGCGCCGCTGGCCTCGGCCCTGGGGCGAGTGAGCGCGGGGGACCCTCTCGGCGGACACCCAGTTCTCGTTCTGGACATCGGGATCTGCTCCTTCGCACGATATCCAGTTCGCGCTCTGCGAGGCGCTGGGGGCTATCCCATCAGGTTCCTCACACACCCAGTTGGCGCTCTGCACGGCGCCCTGTGTGGGCGTCTGGGGTCTTGAGTCCACATCCACCCTCTCACGAAGTGAGCCGTCAGCTGGCACCCTCCTCAGCCTCAAGCTCCCGCCTTCGGCCCCCCTCATGGCGTCAAACGCCCCTGGGACGAGGCGCACGGGCGCCGTAACAGGCGCGCTGATCGTCGCCCTGGCTTCACCTGAGGAGGACGGCCGGACGGGCCTCTTCGCGAGGCGGTTGGTTGCCGAACCGGATACAGATCGCCGCGTGCGCACGCCGCCGCGGGATTCGCTCGCGCGGTAAGAAACGGGGGGGTGAGACTCCTCGCGCGCGCGGCGGAGGCGCGAGTGAAGCTCTGTGATGGAGCGGGTCGTCTTCCTCAGCTTTCGCACGGCCTTCTCGTCCGTCTTCTCCTCCTCTTCATCATGCGCGCGCTTCTTGCCGCGGGAGTCGGGCGTCGTAGGGTCGGCGGACGGGTCGGGCGTTCCCTGGATAGGGAGCTCTATCTCGCTGTCGGGGGCGCCCCGCCGCGGAGAGTAGATCGTCTCGAGCTTGGGTTTTATATACGCCTGGCCGAACTCGCCGCGAGAAGGGGGCCGCGTGCCAGGCGGGGGCTGGCGCGTGCCCTGTATGGCCCTCGCCTGGAAGAACCCTGCCGCCATGAGCTGCTGGTAACTCGCCAGCATCTCCTCCCTCGTGGGTCTATTCTCTCCACCACCATAATTACCATCTACCATCTCCGGCCGCGGTACTGCCCCGCCATCAAAGCTGATGGGCCGCTTCTTCCCCCAGATCTTCTCCCTCAGGCCCTCCCACAAGCCTGAAAGGCCCTTCTTCTCCGAGATGCTCGCGGAACGAGGGCGCCGGGGCTGGGGCTCGGAGTCGGTCTGGGAGGCGGAGGAGGAGGAGCGTTGGGGGAAGTTGGGAAGAGACGCGGAGGACTGACAGCGGGTGTCGGGCCCTAGGAAGTGTGGTGGCGGGGCAGCGGAGGCACGGTCGTTCATGGAGCCCTCCGCGAAGCGGCTCCGCGGCGTCACCGGGCGCTTGGAGGACATAGTCTGTGTTCGTGCTCGGGCTCAGGTCGCGCGGATGGTCGGGGAAGGTGTTGTTGTTGTTGTCGTTGGCGAATGGGATCTTCGGTCTGTTCGTTCTTGTGTTCAGGAGGTGAAGAATGCTGGTGCGCTCTCCTCATCGGGGTTGTATTATTGTTGTATTCGGATGAACCCGTTTGCGACGGTGAGACGTAGACTCACTGAAGTAAACAATTCCGATAATTTTTTTCTTCGGAGATAGTATCGAGTTCCTTTGCTGTGGGTATTTGTGATCGGATGAAAGAACGGTGTCTGAGGACCTTGAGAATGTCGCAGACGCGCTCAGACAAAAAAGGTCTGGGATTTCGGTGATATGGAGGTGGGTATGTCTCGTTGCCAGGGGCGACTGGGGTCTTGTCCAAAATTAGCCTGGGGTCTTGGGGCGACGGGAAAGAGCTCTCGCGACGCGCTGACGCGGGGCACGAACCAAAAGCGCGAGTTGACCACCAACCAGTCTGAAGAGAATATATACAGTCATGCATACAATGCGTCGTATCTGCGAAGGAAAACCAAGGAGCATCACGCGCCGTACCACCCCCAATCTTGCGGAACCAAAATGTAGCGCGTCGTGGAGTTGTTCAACCACCGACGGTTAGGTCAGCTTCCACTTATATGGCCGCGTTTACACGAGGCTAACACTTGGGCCAAGTTCCTCTACTATTTATTCCCAAGGACCTTTATCTATCCACAAGCAGAGCACATGAACAAGAAGTCAATTAGCTACCTCCAAACCCGATAATGCTCGAACACGCAAAAAGCACCCTCGCGCCGACAAGTCCGTCCCCTGGTCCACCAAGCTCGTGGCCCCGGATCACAGCATCCTCCCAAAGATAACTACCACACACTAGCCCTCGTCCCTTTTCCACGACATCTAGCGAAGAAAAAAAAATGGTAGGCCGCCGTCATCCACCGCATGCCCGTAGAATGAGAATAGACGCAAGGAAATGCATTGTCAGAGCTTTGACTTGGAGTTTGATACTAAAAAAAAAAAAAAAAAAAGTGTGAAAAAGCAAAAGGACATGAAGAAAATATGTGTTCCAGAGAGTGTGCTACTGGCGGAGGGCAGAGCTCCCCTTTCCGCTCAGAACCAAGAAACAAAGCCCAAGATGCGACAGAAAAAAAACGCCGACTGGCAGGTATGCCCCCATATACACAATACATTTCCATCCCCGAATGGATATCGAGAATCGAGGTCCGCGCCTTTCCGTACATGTTTGCTCCCCCACCGTGAACCCCCATGACTCCCTCGCCGTCCCAAAATCCGCAGATTGTACGAGCGGATCACTGGAGGTAGTACGTGTTCTCAGCCATAATCTTCGTCCTCCCGTCCGCGTCGGTTAGCGGAAGGCCCTCATACATGATAGTATTGGCGCTGTTGCGAAGTCGATACGGTCGGCGTTCATCAGAAGCGCTCGGCCGCGCACCATTGGCCAGCCGCTCATCCTCTGATGGATCCACGTACCGCCTCTTAGAGCCTGTCGTGACGTGCGCGTAAGGGTGCTCAGCGGGGCCGGGGTTTGTGTCCACAGCGATCGTTTGGGTGTCGGAGATTGACGTGTGAGCCGTTCTGGGAGTGCTGTCCGACCGTGATGGATGATGTATAAGGTGGTCTATACTTGGCAGAATTCTGCTGTTGTGGGTCTCATTCTCCGCGTGGGATATGGACGGGATATGCGGCAATCGCGGATCGCTCTGCGATTGGCGGCGCTCCATCGTTGTGTCCGCTTCCAACTTCATGTCCCCGTTGGTCGCGACGCTCGGGACATACTGAGGCGATGGCGGAACCTGGCTGGTGTTCGAGTAGCGCCGTTCGCCGTATTCGCTCTTCGCAGAGCTGTATGCCTGCGAGGATGGTCGGCTGGAATATCCGTACGGAGGGGCTGCTGGAGTCTGGTAGGGAGAAGGATGTGTGCTCGATGGGTATGCCGTCACGGGCGACGACAGGGGCTGAGGAGGCTGCGGGCCGGGGTACTGCTGAGCGCGAGGAGCAGAGCCGCCAAATACGAGATGCTGTCCACCAACATTCTGGCTGTATCCAGGCGGCGGCGGTGGAGCCGCCGGGTACTCAGGCACGGATGGCCGGCGCTGAGGATCGCCGTAACCCATCCTGCTGTGGTCGCTCGCTGCGCTGGCAGACCGCTGCCTGTGGTAGTCGTGCATCTGCCTCTCCGGCGTCCTTGCCGTCTGCCTGTGTCCGTAATCGTCGTCGACCTTCTTGTAGTCGTTGTTCGACGGTTTGCCATCCCGACGCCGCATGCGGACGTCACGTCGTATCCTGACACGGCACCCTTGCTCGGCGACGGTGCGGCTCAGGGTCGTGCTCTCTGCGAGGCCAGGGAACTTCTTCGCGCTGTAGACCGAGAAGTTGACCGACTTGATCTCCATCCTCCAGTCGAACGAGGCACCGACGGGCGAGTGCTTGGGGTTGGCAGTCTCCTCGTCAAAGTCTTTCTCTTCCTTTGTCTCCTCATACAGGTTAAATGACAACCTGTAGAGGCCCTCGTGGCGCACCGACAAGTCGGGGAACAGGAAGTAGCCAGCCTCAGACGGCCTGTCGAGGTACGCCATGCCAGACACAGGCATACCCGTCAGCACAGGCGTGCTGGTGGCAGCCGGTGTCTGGAGGCGCCCGTGAGCAATAGGCCTCGCGAGCTCGAGCGTAGCGAAGAGGAAGAAGTTGGCGTTGTAGTGGAAAGTGATGTCCTTTGCATCTTGGCCGGGCGCCATTTCATAGATGCGGAGTTCGACTACAGGCGGCGGGTCGACAGGCCGGCGATCGGCAGCGGCTGGAAACTGTTAGCTCGAGTTATCGCCAACTGAGGGACCTGTCACATACACTTCGATCCGGAACCGCAAGCCCTAGCACGCTCGGGCTGTTGCAGCACCGTCAGTCGGTACTGCAGGTTTCTCCCGCCCTTCGTCTTCCGGTCCATGAGGACGTAGGCGGGCTCCTCGGAGCTAGCCGACTTCGTCTGGGCAGTCATGGCGAAGTCAGATGCGAAATATAGAATCCCGGTCGGTCGGTCGGTCGGTACAATTCGAAGGACAAAATCGAGTATTGGCTTCGAGGAAAAGGCTCGGTTATCTGACAGCTACTCGAAAAGGGGTCTGCTTGTGTCAAGTATTAGCGACCGAAGAATAAACGGCTTCCTTCGTCGCCCTGACTCGCTGGCACGTCGTCGGCTCCATAGAAACGGAAAGCTGACACTCACACCTGTCCCGAGAATTTAATCGGCGTCGAAATCAAAAGACTCAATCCCAACGAAAAAGTGATGTCAAGTTCAGCGCCACTGCGTTTCCGGCACTAAACTTTGTCCGTTGACAGGATGAGAATGGAGCTCCAAGCCGGCGGTGCGGTAAAAGGAACCAAGTGGTGTGGGGGGGGGAATGAAAGCGTGGCGGCCGTGTGGGCGGTAAATACGTCTTGTCCCGAGCCTTTGGGTGCTGGTAAGTTTGGGGCGGAGCGGCCGCACTTTCCTCGAGGGCTATTCGTTGAGATAATAAAATGCGTGTTCCCCGGGCCGGTTTTCGACCACTCGGAGATTGGCATAAAAAAATATATAAAAACGAGAGGAGGGTGGGATGAATGAATGGAATGGACGGCCGATGGCGGTGCGAGAGCGAGTAATAAGGCGTGTCCAGCTGGCCGGGTCGTTTCGTGGTCAAACTCGAATGGATATTGGATCGGTGGCGCTTGGGCGTCGGGTGACCAGTGCTCTGGGTTGGCCGTTCAAATCTTCCGTTTCCCTTCTCGTCGACCTCGAAATTCCCTGCTCTTTCCTTTCCTGCGACTCGATTCCAGGCACTTGTCGAATCGAGACCTTCGCAGGGAGTTGTTCGAAGGTTGTCGAGAATTCGGTCGTCGTGCAAGCGGGAAGGGCGAGGAGAGTCCCACGGGGAAAGGGGGGAGGGGGCCGGTTTTGTTGGGTGGCGGCCCTGATTACACGGGGATGGGCCCCAGGACACAGTACGAAGTACTTCGCAGGGGCTGGGGTTGGGGTCCCTGGGCAGGCGACGTGAGAAACCAGGGACTGGGGGGGAAGCGGGCGCAAGAAGGAGCAAGGGGCGGGAAAAGCACTAGTTTAGACTAGCGCAAGCAAGAGCGCAACGCGGGGATGTACCCAGTGTGCCGAGACTCCCTTTCATCAAAACCCCAGCAGACCACAAATGCCAGGAAGGATGTCGATTCAATCGAGGTTCCAGCGCCGTCGAGTAAGAACATAGATAGGTGTCTACTTCGTGCTTAAAGAGGGAAGACGAAAATGTGGGAGGGACCATCATGGCCGCCTCCGGAAAAGTCGACTACACAACCCCAGGCTGCACCTGCCGAGCGAAAATGCGGTTTGCTGGAACAAAGCAATTGGGGGGCACGGTGGCATGTAGAAAGTCCACTGAGCGCTGCCTCTCAGCCAGCCAGTCTCCCACGGTGCCATAAGTTGGACACACCCCCTTCCCACCTTCTAGGGACGGGGTTTAGAAGGGTTTGCACGCCATGTGGCACCGCAAGGGAGGCGCCACGGGCTGCTGGAGAATTGGGATGAGGGACACCACTCCGTGCACTCACATCTTCCCCCTGGCCTTGAGCCTCTTGAAGAAAACGACTTTAGTTCCACCCAGCGTTATTCATGGCCTGTCGGATCCTGCGCGTGAGCCTTGCCTCTGCAATTATGGAGTGCTGTCCCCAAGTCCATGGCGAGCGGGCGCGAGGGATGGATGGGAACTCGGTACCATATTACCATATACCGTATGATAATATCCACACTGTGGTACCAATTTCTATGGGCGCCACTCAACAGGCACAAATACCTCTCGCGTCGGGTTCTGTGGCGCCCGCTGGAATGCAGGCTGTCGGTCAGGACTTTGTGCAGGTGCCCTCCCAGCCCACCGTGTGCAGTGGACCAACCAACCCGCTTCTGATGTGCAGCCGTGGAGACGGGCCAGGTCACTGCACAATTTGTGGAGTCCTCGCCGTCCGCCCGGGTGCGGGAGGCAGAGAGCAGATCACTTACTCGGGCCCAGCCCTCGCGTCAAAACGGGCCAGTGCCTCTTTTCTCCTTTGCGTGCGGTAGGTCTGCTTGATTAAAAGTGCCCAGTGCCCAGTTCTTCCCACTTTCCACTTCTTCTCTCCCTTGCAGCTCGTTCATCAGGCCCCGTTTCGAATGTGACTGTCGACCCACCAACCAGAAGGCTCCGTCCCCACCCCCGGCTGCCATTACCCTTGCAAAACGAACCTGGCCAGGCCATCTTCGCTCGTTCGGCGGGGGTCCCACAAATTAGCGGCTTTGACCCACAGTTTTCTCTTCGTGACGGGAGCTTTTACCCAATCAAGAGCGTCAGAGGAGCCGAGTGGGATGGGTACGTACCCATTAATACAGTCACACTCGGTTAGAACACTGTGGCAGGACGGAGGAAGGAGAGACTGAAGTCTTCTCTCTGACATATCATTTTGCGACCAAGAGGAGCCTGTGCGGTCGAGGCGTGCCCTGCATTATCTCCCGATATACACTCCCCGGCAAGACCAGATACGTATTGCCTCCGATTGCCTTCATTGTGAACTTGGCGTTGCCACCGTCTGTGCATCCTTGTGGCAGGATTCACACTATTCAGCTCAGCCGGGACCCGCCAAGCCTCCTGACTCGCGCTGTGCGGGCGTGGCGACTCAGCCCTTGAACCGCATTATCACACCGCGTGGGAGCTGGCCTTTCTGACGTGGACTCGATTTCCAGTGAACAATGGCGGCCTAGGGCGACCGTGTGCACCGTGCTCGGGAGATTCTCATGGACTACCCCCGCCAGGACCCATCACTCCCGAGCCACGGCCCGCCTCGGCCGTCACTTCACGATTCCTCTTAGCGCCAAAATTCCCTCCCTTCTGGATCCGCTTTCTCACAGCGCCGGCGCGCTTAGTGGGGCCGCATCATGCCATCGTGGAGCACACTAACTCATGTAGAAAGGGCAGATCCCTTCGGTGGAGCTAGAAGTGATGCTTCGGCGGAATCTGGTTCGTGCTTGTACGAGATTGTGGATTTCGGCGCTAGGCTTCTGAACGCCGAATATGGGCATCCTCCAGTGGCAGCCGGGGCCCATTCCACGGTCGCAATCTGAGCTAATCTCGGGTTCCGTGGGGGATAAGCAAAAGCTGGGGTCTTCTTGTTCCAACCTACAGCACTGTTCTGACAGGGTGGCACCTTCTGGCAGGCCACGGAGATGAAGACCTGGTGGCGGAGCAATGCAAGTGCAGAAAGATGTGGGTTCCTTTTTTTCTGACATGTCCGATTCAGGGACGGCTTGGCGAACTCGGCCGAGTCGGGGAGAAGGGAGGGTCGCATCCGCCCGCTGCTTTCGCTCCCTCCTTCTTGGTCATCCCGGCAGGCTTTTTGGCCTTGGTATGGAGTTGCAGTGCGTGTGGAGACCTATTTCGGGAACCGGGTCTTCGCGAGATTTCAAGATCAGGGGCACTTCGCGCCTCGCGTTCAAGCCAGGGGCTATCTTGAACGCCGCCAATGGTAATAAAAGAAAGATACATAAAGGGATCCGCGAATAAGATAGATGACGCGACCGCGCCTCTCATCTTCCACGGCCGTCGGTGAGAAAATGGAAGGGTGACACGGGGCTTGCGTCGAGAAGACCAAAGAGGTGTGTCTCCAGTATTCCAAGCGGTGCAAGCAGGGGAATCCAGGCAATTACGGATTCATAAAGACTTAGAGACGACGAGTGGCCTCCCTAATCGATTCACGTAGCGAATACAGACCGAATACAGACCGGTATCGCACAAAGCCCCAAAGCCCCAGCACTTCCCAAGAATAAAAAAAGAAAGAACACCAAGAGTAAGACCTGACAGCTCACATGCTCCCCCTTTCTCGAAGCCACCGACACGCAGTGCCACTCTCGCAGACCTAGACAGAGGCCCCATAATCTCATGCGGTGCCACTCGGCCCACAGTCCCTCACCGGCGGCGCTCCCCCGACAAAGTTTTTCCCGGCGGCTTGGATCCCGCCGCGTTTCACTGGACGCGAAGTGCATTCGGTACACGAAATGCGTCGGTCTGTAAGAGCGTGTGAGACGGGGGGCGTGGGGGGATCCGCCGCTGAGACATGGAGGTATCATTGGGTTCCAGCAGAGGGGGACCGGAGGGAACTTGCTCTTATATGGTGGTGGTTCGGACGCTCGTTTGATATGCGTGGGGCCCGCTTTATGGGTGGAGTGAGGGGCATGAAAATGTGCGAGTTCCGATTCCTCGTCACTGGCGCCGGGAGCAGCAGTTCTCCCTCCCTTCCTGTGTGGATCAGTGCCGTGCTGACAGTGCGGTTTGTCATGACCCGACGTTCGGGGTTCGTTCATGCTGCTTGGTGCCAATCCCTCGTGGGGCCATATAGGTACTGGGCTATATCACAGCCATATTCGTTTCGGGATGGTATAAGCAGCTTGCTGCTGGTGACCGTAGGGGTCCCCCTAGGGGCAACCCGGCAGGGCATTGTCTGTCCTTCGCGTCCCGTTATGGTGAAAGGTTCAAGGTGCTGGCCTTTTCCCGAGTCAATCATGGCACCCTCCGAGATCTAGCGTTGCTTCCCGCCGTCTTGCCGTCCCGGCCTCCGTCAATCTCTCTTACCTTAACACCACAAGCAAAGAACTGGCACGGGGAATTAAATTCACCTCATAACTTATGAAACAAATGAATTCCCTCCACCCATCGCCCCCAAGATCCTCCCAACCCGCTTTATATTGTCCAGGGAGCTCCTATTCAAACAGGCTAAAAGGAGCAAAAGGGGCGACATCCTGGGTCCTGGGTAGGAGAACGCAGATGCCGAGGTACTCTCTCTCCCGTCCCAGCGGGCTGGGGAACCGGCCACTTAAGTACCGTGTCCGCGCCCTTTTAATCTCTGATTGCCGACAATTGTTCCCCTCCACTTCGGAACGAGCCCTCTGGGGTGTTCCGTCAGGGTCTTTTGAAAGCCGTACTTCCGAGCAGGTCTCGAACCCGCGGGACGGGGTTTGGCGGCCGTTTGCTTCCGGCGAGAGGAGGGGACCCCATGTCATTGAGCGAAGATTGTCGGCAGAGAAAGCTTGGATGACGGCGTGGAAGGGCTTTGTGTCACGGTGGTGTATGGGAAGAGGCAGAGACATCCTGTTCGCGATATATTAGGCCACGCGAGCGTATGCTTGGGCCCGACGTTGGCGCTGTGAAGCCCAGCCTCTTGATTTCTAGCTCTCTTGGGACGCGGATATGTTCTGCGGTCTGCCTGTCTATATATCGAAGTGGGGGCCGCCGTGCTACGAAAAGCCGGGCCTCGATCGCCCTGGTGCTCTGCTCGTTAGCTCGGTAAGATCGTACTTGGGGAGGAATCGCCCCCTTGCAAGCTGGCGTAGTTTCCACGACGTCTCGCTTCCCTAGCTCCTAGTTGAAGGCCTACGGTGGTCACCAAGCGAGGCGCCCGTCCCCTCACTCCGCTACAACGTAGCCCTAGTGAGAGTCTACTCTCAGAGCATACCGTCACCAGCTACCGAAAACGCACGACGCTGTGACACAAGCCCCGTAGCACAAGAGCCCGCTGCCCCCGGAACACCGAAATGCCACTCGGGAGTCCACAACAATGAAACCACTCCGGACGCGGAGAGGTAGCACGGCGTTTCCTGGCATCGATGCATATTGGTGGCTTCTCGAGTATATGGATCGAGGACCAGTATTCCGGAAAACCATTGATATGTGGACGCTCCAAACTCACTATTCCTACCAGTCGTCCCTTCTAGAGAAGTTCCCCCATGGAACCCCGTAATTCTGGGCTCAGCATTGTCAAGATGTCCCGGCCCCGCTCACCGCGCCAGTTACACTTGTACAACGCCGGGTGTCGGCAGGACTTCCTCACCAAGCAAAAAAGACGCGATGAGGACGTCGTGGCACGCGACGGAAGCCTCTAGATGCTGGTTAGGCGAGGAGGTGGCTTCCTCTTCGTTACTGGTGACTCGCTTACGGGGCCATTTGTGGGGTTGGTGATTGACGGACAGGGGCAGGGCAAGGAGGTAGTGCAGGGAGGACTAGGAGAGACGGCTCTGGACGAGGCGCCGGTCGAGAAGTAGGAGGCCGTTCGGAGGGTTGTATGTAGAGTGTCCGTACAAACGTGACCCTTGAGGACGCGAATAATCACCTAAAGATTGCTTCCGCCAAGGTAACCCGGAGCTCCCTCTGCTGATACCACCTCCGCGCCCCAATTCTCCTCTTCCACCAGCTGTCTAGAACTGATGCCAGATACTCCTGGGAATACAGACCCGGGACGGACGCGGCTTGCTTGGAAGCGCTGTGGATGGACAAGTCGCTATGGTTACGCGGACATGGCGAGCTCAAATACTCCAATACTCAGAGAATATCTTCTCACCAAATTCTCAAAGCTCCTTCCCACTGGTACCCCTCATATCATGTGTTCGCCTCGGCTTTCCCAACTCACTGAGCTAGTACAAAGAGTCTCACTCAAATCATAAAACCAAAAAGGCCTGAATTCATCTTCTATCTTTACCCTACTCCCAACATCTAATCTCCCAGTCTGCTTTTGCCCAAATCCGCTCTTAAACCCCATAAACGAATGTTCCCTTACACCCTTTAACGAATGGCTCTGGTTTCCCACTTTCCTATACACACGGGCCAAAAAAAGGAAGAAAAAAAAAGACCAACGCTTCAGCGCATAGTAAGAAACAAAAAATAAAGACGAGGTAGAAATGAAGATCGAAGATTCGGCTGGAGCCGCGGGGTAATTAAATCTATACCATAGCCCGAACATGAAGTGTCGTAGAGGGGATAAGATTGAATGTGGCGTGACGTACCCAAAGAACGGGATGTAGAAAACAACGAATTCGGTGTAGGCAGATAGTTCCTTCGTCAGGTTGAATCCCAACGCCGGAGAATGTAAAAAGGTCATGGATAAAGCTAAACTTCAACAGTACCTGGCGTCCCGGCCACATCCTGGGGATGCGCCGGCGCCCTCGCCCTCACTAGCTCTGAGACAAAACCTCCAGCGTAGCCGAAGACCTCGGGGAAGCGCCCATATAGCAGAGCGCACATCACAACAACAAGCAGCGGAATCTGTAACATCAGTTAGTCAAGTCCCCAAAGGTAAAAGCCAATAACCCAGACGTAAACATACCCATATCATGAACAGATTCTTGTCGCTGCTGAGCCTCTTGAACTTCGCCTCATGGGCTCGCAAGATATCACGCTGTTGCTCCTTGGTGATCGCATTCTTGCGCCCGATCTTTAGCACACCCAACTCGTCGTCCGTCTTTGTGGCGACGTCCTCGACGCCTTCCGCAACTTCAGAAGCCTCGATAGTCTCCGTGGTCTCTGCGGTCCCTGGCACAGTGCTGACGGTGCTCTTGATGTCCCTAGGCTGCATCGCAATGGCCTCCTCCGCAGACTTGGGCTTGGAATCACGCTGGTCCTCGCGATCAGGGTAGAGATCCTCGTACGAAGGAGGCGGCGCTGCGTCGTTGACAGCGACCGACCGGTCCCACCAACCCCTGATACCCATGGCCCTCTCCGTCTCCGAGTCGGGCGTCGCCGGCCGCTGGCCTAGTCCGGGCATGAGGCCCGTCAACCGCCGCATGAACTGGGCATAGTAGAGAGGCACTTGGTTGTCCACCTGGACGCCCATCCCGGTAAGTGCCGGCATCTGCGGCATCTGAGGGAGATTTTGCATGTACAGCCCCATAGCCTGCTGGAAGTTCCTGAATGCGGCCGCCGCAGCATTGGGCGACGGCGGTGCTTCGATTTCACCGCCGTCTTCTCCTGCCACACTCCTCGAGGTAGTACGCTCAGCACCAGTAGCCTGAACGCTGGATCTGCGCATCTCGAGGATATCCTCATCCTCGTCCGCCGACTGACCTCTCTCGTCGCTGTCGCTGGTATCAAAGGACGAGTACTCGATGTCCGAGTCGTCGCGCACCCCATCGTGCGTAGCGGCGCGCGCAACCTCGCCCCAGAGTGACCTCAGCGAAGTGCTACTGCTGGGCGCACTCCGGAGAGAACCGAGGCTTCGGGTCCTTGTGTGCCGAGCGGCCCTGCGGAGGTGATCTATAACGTCGTCTGACCGTGCAACGTCTGCGGCCGTCAGGCCCTGCTGGCTCCTCAGAGTCGGGTCGGCGCCCGTGAGAAGGAGTCTTCGAACGATCTCCGGGTGGTTGTTCATGGCGGCGAAATGAATCGGCGTGAACCCATTGTTGTCACGAGCATCAACGTTCGCGCCGCGGGCAATCAAACCAGCCGCGAACCGGTGGAAGCCCCGCGAGCATGCCAGGTGCAGCATAGAGTGGCCAGACGAATCCCGGTAGTCCCATTGCGCCTTGTGAGGACTATCGTCCAGGTCTATCATTTCCAAGCACTTCATGAGCTGCGTCTCGAAGTCTAGTGGCGGCGACGAAGAGTTGGCTGTGTTTCCGTAGTTCTGGCCAGAAGAGACACCACCATTGACCCCGTTCTGGTGTGGCGGCAGCCCGCGGTAGTTGAGGATGCTCATGGCGAAGTCTTTGACATCGCTCAGATTGCCGTTCATCTTTCGCGCAAGGACCTCCATGGCAGAGCGGAGCAACTTGTCCTCCTCGTCGTCCACGTATGTGAACTTCTGGGGATTGATCATGCACTGCATGCCGGACTGGTGCTTGGGGAAGGTGACTGTCACTTCTCCGGGTACAGGAGAAGAGGGGACTACGCAGACAAGGATGTTCGGGCCCCAGAACCAGGTGCCCGTGGCTTTGTTGTCCCCGAACATGACTTCCAGCGCCCTGTGGAATCCGTCACCGAGAATAGTTACCTCATAGCCTCCCATTTTCGAACCGTGCGGTGGAATGATCCTAGTGATCGTAGGGAAGGACTGGGACGGTGTTTGTGAGAGGTTGTCCGGGGTGGGTGTTAATGCGGCGAGATCGGCGGCAGTTCCTCCAGGAAAGAGGGCCTGCAGAGCCGCGGCACTCAAAGGGTTGGTGAAACTACTCGGGCTAGGTGCGCGACTGGCAGTCGCGGAACGGCTGGTGGAGAAGCGCTGTCGAGCCAGCGTCTGCTCGGCGTGGGCGTTCGCCGCCGCTGTTGGCGAGAAGAGGGACTGGTCCTCTACCGCGGGCGTCGACGGCGACGTCCCTAGAAGGTTACCATTGGCCGACGGACTACCACCAGTGAAGAATGAACCCTGGGGGTTGAAAGGTACGCTTCCCGACGCAAAGGGGGATGTTGAGGCAGATTGCATCTGGTTCGGAGATGCAGTCGCTGCGGTGTCTAATGGCGTCATGGCCATACTGACCGGTAGCTTGCCCGCACTGGACTTCCGCTTTTTTGCGTGGGGCCCGGAAAGGCTGTTCGGAGAGGCAGGACGTGAAACAGGCAGTGAGGTGGTGGTGACTTCCGGGTTCTGTAACCGGCGGGAAGACGGCGAAAGCCCAGCTTGCAGTCGACTAGGGTCTGGGACAGACTGGCTCGCCCTAAAGTTCGCAGACGGCGTGCCGGAGTTAGACTTCGCCTGGGGTGTAGTAGAAGCCGTCGACGCCGGAGGTTTTGTCGTCGACGAGGGCTTGGTTGCTGACCCATTCGCCGATTGCGGAGCCACGTGGTTCTTATGATCATCCGTGATCATTATCGAAGGGGTCAGCTCCTGGCAGATTACTCTACCCATGTGCCGTATGGTGAAAATGACCTGGAATCCCGTCTTTTCCTGCTGATGACGGCAGTAGCATGCGATACGCATGGGCAGCTCTACTACTGTGATCCCGGTAAGAGGATCAGGCTTAGGGAACTCCTTGAGCTCGTGGGTGTTGAAAACAACAACCCGCCGCCACTCGTCTCCCTTCCATAACGCTTCTTCCTCTGGCTTCTTCACCTTCTTCCGTTCGGACCGCTTCCTTTCTCGGTCGATACAGTTGTTGCAGATCCAGACTTCCCCACCTTTGGAAGGCTTGTCTGCATCGGTTTCCTCCTCTGGCCGAATATCACCGTAACCAGAATTCGGTCCTTCAAGAGCCCTCTTAAATGCCCTCTTCCGCGATTCGTCGTTCTCCATCGCACTAGTACAGACAAGCATTGTATGGAGCTCCAACGTGTCCGGAGATCGGGAATAAGGCTCCTTAGACCAGAGCTTTGGCTTGGATATGGTGTGCTTCGGGAGGCGTAGTTTCGCCACGCCCGGGGGTAGCTGGCCGAATACCGTCTTTAGATGGATCTGAGTTTCAACGCGGGTCCTTGGCGGCAAGCCCTCCGTGTCAAATGACAGGAAGGGTGCTGTAGAATTCATGCTATAGGGTATCGGCATGAGGTTCGAGTGCGCGAGCATCATCGCGGATGACGCCGACATCGTGGCAGGGCCGTTGGGGAACGCGTGAGGTATGGGGTTGGCGCCGCCGCGAAGCTGCTGCGGCCAGCCCTGGGCTTGCATGAGGAACTGCGCCTGGTCGCGCAGGTCCATCGGGCTGTGGAAATCCATCTGGGTGTTCGGTGAAGAGGCATTGCTCGTGACAAAAGATGTCGACTGCGGTGAGACTTCCCTTGAAGGCTGCTGGAATGGTATATTCTTGGATCCGTTAGTAACTGGCTAACAGTGAAAGGGGGTGTTGCCTTACAGATTTGCTCTTGACGTGGTTCTTCGAAGGTGGAGCAGCTCGTCGATTCACCACTGGCTGGGCCTTGGGCTTATCCGTTGGACTGCTAGAAGCCCTATCAAAATCAAACGACTGGTTCAAGAACGCGTCCTCATCAAACTGGTTATCCCCATCGAAGGGGGGCGTGCCAAATGCAAGCGAGTGGAGGCTCGGGGTCCCCATCGTTTGATCAGGGGAGACCGTGCCCCGGAACGTTCCGTCCTCCATCGTGATATCGGCTTGCGCATCGTGTCCGGCGGTCCCACCTTTGGACGAGGCGCCGCTACTGGTCCGTTTCGAAGACGACGAATCCGATAGAGACTCCTCCAGGTAACTGTCCTGTAGCTCAAATGCCGCCGAGTTCTCTTGCTCATCGAGGAAGCCGTCGTGGCCGTTCGACATCGACTTTGGGAACGTGTTCAGGGTGGACGGGTCTAGCGTCTGCTCGTCGTCCAAGCTATCGGGAAGCCCCTGGAAGTGGAAGACATCCTCAGGGTTCAACCCAAGGAAGGAGAACCCCGATTCTTCGCCTGGGCCCATCGCGTGCGTGGTCGGCTGGACAAAGCCAACACAAACCACTGGCGTTGACTCACTCGACGACGCTCGATATTTCGGTCGGTACCCTTAATTGCAACGAGAAGCGTTCGGAAGCGGATTTTTTTTATTTTTTTGGTCGTCGCCCAAAGTGTTTCGAGGCTCGTGAGGGTTATGGGGCTCAAGCGAACGGTTCGTCGAGTCGTAACGGGTTGGGGTATCGCAGGTGAATACACTAAAATGGCGCCAGTCGTCTGTACAATTTTATCAGGAATGCTCGTGTTGGCGGTCCAGGTGACGTCGAATAGGCATCGCTCAACAAAAATCACGATCTCGAGGTGCGTCGGTGAGCGGGACTGCAGATGAGAGGAGACGTACGCGAGATGACTGAACACAGCTAGTGGCGGGGGATTGCGCGAGAAAAAAAATGCCGGTCGCGGCGCCTCCGTCCCAATTAACGGCCCGGTATTCGGACGATCAGGGTGGGAGGGAAATAGAGACGGGACAGGCCAGGTCGACAGCGAAAAAGACCGGTCAGGACGGGGAAAATTGAGGAATCGTCGAAATTGCGCCCGGCAGGGGACCTCAAGTGTGATGGAGGCGGTCGCTGTTTGGCTGGGGAAAGCAGGGGGGGGAACGTAAGTGGTCGCTGAGGTGCCAAGTCCTTGTTCCTCCTTGATTGGGGTGGCTGACGAACACCGGCGCCGTGGACGGCCCAGGGTCTGGGGCTTGATAACAGGAGATCGGCGGGCGGGGGGTCCGGGCAGGTTGTCGTCTTGAACGATGGAACACACTGATTACGGCTCGGGGCCCCCAAAGTCTGGGTTGCGGAGGATATAAAAGAGGTCGTCCGGATGGGAGAGGCGAGCACAATGTCGTGGACACCGTTTTAACAGAGCGGGTACAGGCATGCGCATAAAGACGAGCTTGTGTCCATGGGCGGTGGCCTAGCCGGTTAATATTCGGGCAACGTGGCCCAAATCGCGATGCGCGTCCCCGAGTCCCACTATCTCTCTCGGTCAGCTGTCCAAAGGAAGTCTAATGGAGATATGAGAATCCAGCAAGCACTTGAGAAAACAATCCCAATTATTTCGAGATTCTAAATTCAATTCGTAGCCTATTTTCTTTGTGGCTTTGTCTCTGGCGTCTGGTGGCTGGAAGCAAAAAGGAGGCGTTGCGCTAATAAGCGGTGACCTAGACGGCCCAGGTACATCCGTCCCGGTATGCATGTACTTAGGCTCACCGAGTCCGCCGCCGTATTTGCCCCTCCACGAAACTGTGGAAGGTATCCGAGGCCAGACGCGCAAGTTACAGTGCCATTCCCACAAATACCCCGCTGTGCTGTCTGTCCATTTCCCGCCCTAGACTTTGTGTCTCAGCTGGCCTCCTCCAGACAAGACAAGCCCGATCATACCTCATAGCTTGAGAAACGAAACCAGCACACCGGCCGTGGGGAACGACAAGACGCCATCGCCTTCGTAGCTCCCGCCACCGATGCCCCCGTTTGGTTCCACGGCGTTCCCGTCGCGAAGGCGATGAAACAGTACCCTAATGCTGCTGCACCACCCTCGCGAGAGGTCCCGATCCAGGGCGCACGCGGGACTTTCCGGAAGAGATGCAGCTCCCGGCTTTTAATGTGGCGAAATGTGCTTCGGCTTCTGTGAGGGGTAGACTCTATCAGGGCAAGAAGGTCTACAGCAGTCTTTCGGCCGGTGTGACGGAAGCCCCGCGGTACTGAGACTCTGAGGTCAAGATAATCTCAAACACGGCAATAACGGCGCCGGGTTCGGCGCTAAAATGACAGCGGGGTCCTGGGAGAGGACGGGAGCATGGAGGAAAAGCAATGGCCAACTGAGACATTACTGCATGCCGTTTCCCGCTCGCGATCTGGATGGCTGATTGGCATCAGCGGGCGCTTGGAGCTCCGGCCATCGGGATTCGAGCTTGGCTTCGACCTACAGGTTGAGGGTGCATTCCACTCAGCCATCACATTCACCTCAGCAGACTATGTTGTGTGAAGCGCAGCGACTTGGTCTGCGGGCTATTCCGCGATAAGGTTGATGGTGATTTGAGATAAACTTCTTGCGCCATCTCTAACTTTGTCCTGTTATCGGCCACTTACATCCGGGTTCCGCCCCATCGGGGCCTCGAGGCTCCGACTATCGTGTCGAGGGCCGTGAGGGTTATGATTCAATTCCAGCCCTTACCTGGAACCTTTTTATTTTCCCACGTTTGTGGTTGGATTCACCTGTGTGTCTCAGGCATGCGAGTGTCGAACTTCGTTCTACGCGACCCTCCATCTTGACACATTTACTCTCCATTTCACTGCATCCGGAGCATGCTTTTTGGATTACGCAAGAGGTTGTATGACATTCGAACCCTCGAGTCTCTTATCTGTGTCAGACGGATAGGTTCAAGAGGAAAGCAAGCCTGGTAGTTAAAAGGGTTCCCCCCCTCCCACCCGCGACTCTTTATGGGGCGTATAACTGGCAATGCTGGAAGGGAATTGGGATCCCAAGTCTGCATTTACCTAGTATAATATACAGCGCTGACGTTACAGTCAGTCAATTAGACAATTACAAACACGAAAACATGAGTCTTTGACCTTCTAGCGGTTCACATCAAACAAGGACGAAGCGATAGAGAACACGAGACGTTTGTCTTAAACACCCCTGGCCTAATGGATCCCTAGTTCAGGCACCCCCATAGCCCAGAGACACCCCAAGAAGAAGACTGTCGCAAAACCACGCACCCACCACTCTCAAAGCGTCATGGCGGTTGTCAAAAGCATGTTCAAAGATTCAGCTTGTTAACTGGCAAGCCCCGCCACCAGCTTCTTTGTATCAACGACCTGCTTCCCCTATGCCAACCGTAAGGTACCTTCGCCTGAATCACCTTTGGACTCCTTCCTATGCCGCCTTAGCCATCCTCTCCTAGATCACGCCTTCCTCTATACGAGGAACAACCAGAAAGACAAGACAAACTCACGCACCATCGAGCACCCCATCCTTCAACCCCCCTTTCCTCGACCTCTACGCAAAAGTCCATCACCACACCAAAAGAGCAACCGCCCCCAACGCAGCGTGCCATCCACGAATAGAAAATATGTATCTGAGGTATCTATAAACTTATCACCAACCACTCCTTTTGCCCTTCTTGTTGAAGAAGGGATGGTGGCTGAAAAGGGATATATGCAGGAACTGAGTAGGAAAGAGCGAGCCGTTCCGGGTTAAAGGTGTTTGAGGGCGTCCGAGAAATCGCAGTGGTTTATCCTATGGGGCCAAAGGTCCTCGTAGTCAATGTTGTGTGTTGACGCCCGCTAAGTATCCAAGGATGATGATACGGCTCCGAGAATGGAAATGAGCCAAGTTATGCGGTGCCAGTCTTATTGGCGTCCGACTTAGCTGTGTCTTTGGCCTTTTCGGTGGCGTTCTCGGTGCCTTTTCCATCTTTCTTCTCCTCTGTCTTCTCCTTCTCCGTATTCTTAGCCTCTTTACTCGTCTCCTCTTCCTCTTCGTCCTCTTCCTCTTCTTCGTCCTCGTCCTCGTCCTCGTCCTCTTCGATGTCCTGGTTGTACAGTTTCTTCATAGCCTTCCGCACATCGTTAAAGTCTGAACGCAGCACTTTGAGGGTGTCGGTGATGCGGGTGAGACACAGGTCGCCATCAGGCTCGGGCGTGCCGTCCGGGTTCTCCTTGGAGCCGTAGCGCTGGATTTTCTCACAGTTATCCCGGATTTTGATGAGGCCCAGCGTCGCGGAGGAGCCCTTGAGGTAGTGGCCCTGGTGGGAGAGTGCCTTAAGGTCTTTCTCGGCTCTGAACGAGAAATCGGGTCAGCAAAGACGGCGATGTTCACATCTCGAAAGTGGGGAAAACTTGGATGCTGCGTCTCGGCGCGTGAGGGATAGGAACCACCCCGCGATCTGAGCTAACTGCGAATGTAGAAAGAGCCTTGGCCGAAACAACATGAGGTGTCGAATAAGAAAGTGGTAGAGGTGAAAGTACGAAATTTGGGGCTGTCCACATACAGACTCCCTTCTATCTTCTCAAACGTATCCTTGGCCTGGTACAGGAACTCGAACACTAGCGCCCGGCTGAACTCCCTGTCTTCGTCGTCGTCCATCTCGAGGATCTGCTCGAACGTGGGGACGTCGATGTCATTCTTGAGGTCTTCGAGGATGGCCGCGAGGGACTGGTGTGGGGATATCAACTAGTCAGCTCCAGGGATAACGCCGGCGCGTGCTCTTCTCGACAAGGGTTGGAACGAACGTTATCGTCTGACTTGGACATCTTGTACTGTGGTAAGGGGCTTGCCGGTGCTGAGCAGCGCGTTCGTCGGTAGGAGTTTTGTTTCCGGGTGCGGATGGCGTATATAAGATGGTCGGAGTTCGGACGCGCTTCGGGGTATGACTGGGAAAGGCGGGGGTTACGAGGGGTACACGAGAAAAAACAACTCGCTGATATGAATGTCCGTGGGGCCAGTCTAATGGAAGGGAAATAAAAACGGGAAAGCTTGTCTCAAGGTTAGCTAACCACTCCCAGAAGCTTCGTCTCGTTGCTCGAAGAAATTAGGAAAAAAAAAAAAAAGTAGAGTTGGGGCGCGGACAGCTAAAACCCCCCCAAGCTCGGATCTCACACCCCGCCGAAAATCCTTCCGTTATGACGCAAGTAGTCGCCGACTGCCGTCGTGTTCAGAGGGGCGGCAAGGACGTTGAGGGCACAGCTGGGAAACATAAAGAAGCCCCCAAAAACGCCAAGAATGGAAACAGAAGCTGCTGCTTGATAATCACATTTGCGGGGGAGAGACGAAAACGAAAATGCGGTACCTTCTTTGCTCGGCTTCGGGCAGATCTAGATCCCGCGGTATTCGAAAACGTATGGAGCAGTGGGTGAAGCTCGGTGGTCTATTTCTCGAAATCAATAAAACCGGTGAGCTTGATGAAGGCGGCAGGAATATCAAGCTATTCGGGAGTTGAGGAGGATTTCCCAGTTGGGACGACAGGAGGGGGGGTGGGGTGGCCTGCCCTTTCTTTGTTCTGCGCCTGACAAAGGGAGGGTGCGGTGGGGGAAATGGGGGGAACTGGTGGTGACGCAACAATGGGATGCAGGCGGGCAAGGTCCTCCCCTGTTCGGGCTCCGAGGATGGTCCCTGTTGTGAAGTTGCGATTGTCCTTCGCAATAACTTCCGCTGTCTGGGCGGCGGGGAGCTGGAATCAGCAATGGAGGGGTTCAGACCAGGATGGAACGTGACGGAGGGGTCTGACGTGCTAAAATAAATGATCCGGGAGCCCCCCTGGCTAGAGTCTGGCGCGCTGGCGGGATACGACGGTCCCGATGGTAGGGATGACAGGCGGCGGGCGGTGGGCGACAGCTTTTCGACCTCAGGCCATGGCGGGGAACGGTTCCCGAGCTGGCACTGGATGTACGGGGCACAAGAGGCGAATTTGAGGCGGGGAAACTTGTGCACACCAGATAATAACGGACGTTTTGCCAAGCTGGACTCACACCGCGGTCCTTATGCCCAAGCGCGGGAAACCTGCTTTTGTCGTCGCCGATCAGGTCTCGCGTACCCAAGGATTTGGTGCGGTTCGCTAGCGCGACAGGCGGAAATTGCGGGGCCTGCGAGGGGTGTGTGGATGTACCTGCCGGCGGAGGAGCCCAGCGGGGGAAGCGTACCCGGCTAACGACGCGGATGCACCCTGCATACATCACGTTGTCCACGTCGACAACTGGACCTCAAAACCCATACTCGGCGGCGGTTCTTGTTCGAGAAGCTCGTCCCTGGATAACGACTTGGCCCCGCGTGGTCCATAGGCATGTAGGATAATCTTTTCCCCAGAAAGTTTGGCCCCGTCAAGCCGTGTCCGGGGGCGCCAGCGCAGAACTATCCGGCCAAGCTGCGATCTGCTGTCAGCTAGCCATAATCTCATCATATCGAAAAATAAAAAATAATAAAAAATAAAAGCGCCACCCCCATTCCCCGGACCAGAACCCAGCCGTCGGGAACGTGCGCGAGATCCCAGCTTCCGACCCCCCCCCCCACCAAGGAAATCTGCGGCGGCAGAGGCATTGTACAGCCGCCTTGT